>CALSBV010012168.1:2676466-2690205 GCA_943590825.1 Bovichtus diacanthus
GCGCCTTATAATCCAGTGCGCCCTATAGTGCGGAAAATACGGTAAATTAAGGACTTTAATCTCGGCAAATTTGAAGTTTTTTTTATTGGAACATTATCACTCTCCCTAGGCTCCGTATTTAAATGGCCCTAATACGCAGTCGTACTGAACACCCACCGACAAACAAGGCAATCTGCCACGCCCCTCCACACACAGTGATGATCACCCCAAGAGTCAGCAGTTTAGCTGCCTCTTCCAGCACAGCGAGCGGTGCAACATGCGTCCTGTAGGTCTGAAAGGTTTAGCAGCATCTTAAGACACATGCCGAAGCCTCCTACCGAGAGGCCTAGTCATCCCTTCACCCAGGCTTCTCTGCTTCACAGTAAACTGACATCAAGCAGCCCCTGTGGCGCTGAACACAGGACAGGAGAGAGACATAAACATGGCACGGGACTGCCAGTCAGACACTAAGTGCCACACCTAACTGTAGTTGAGCAGAAGGGAGAGACAAGTGGGAGCAGCCCCACCCCACCCCCTGTATGCATGTGTGTGTGCGCGTGCGTGCGCTTGTTAAGTATGCGTGTTTGTGTGTGTCTTGTTTACAGAGCTTTTCTGTCAAATGTCTTCATCTCCGCTTTCTATCCCCTCACTGTTCTTCAGCTCTGTGGCTAAGCCAGCGTGAGGCAGAGACACACTGTGCAGGTTTCATCCCTTAGCTTAGAGGTGAGTCTTTATGTTACTGTGAGTGTGTGTGTGTGTGTGTGTATGTGAGGGGGGGGTCGAGAAGGAGAGAAAGGGGATGATTGTGTACGTGCATCTGTAAAACAGAATGTGTTGCCCTCTCCGAAATTGTGCATTTGTGCCCCTAAATTTGTTTTCATTTGCCCTGTAGGTGTGTGTGTGTGTGTGTGTGTGTGTGTGTGTGTGTCTGTGTGTGTGTGTGTGTGTGCACGTGTGTTCACCTCTGCAGTCTGATCCTGAGCTTAATACTCTAGTGAGTGGCAGCCACCACCATTCAGAAGCTCTCTCCTTGGGGCATAATGCATGGAAAAAACAGGCTTAGGGGCACATCAATTCTACAGGCTTAAGGTGGTGCATGTGCAGGTGTATGTGTTTGTGCGCATTCTTCAGATGCATTTTCTTAAAGTGTTCCTGTTTCTCGACAGAGACCGACACCGGGGGTGGGGGCTTTGTCACATTAAATGCTGTCATAATGAACGTATTGAACCAAATGTCAAATAAAAGCAGGAGGATTTAAGGGGATTCAAGCCTTTATTAAACCTTCATATTGTTTCCCCACATCTGGCAACTGACACTAAGTGTTAAATACAAATGGATTTTCATACCCCCCCCCCGAAAAAAAAGAACTATATCACAGAGTCATGAATAAACGTGATAAAGATATCAGATGGAATGTGTTTATTTAACGTGTATTTTGTCTCCTCAGACGAATCCTCTGACAGCAGTTATTAAAAGATAGTTTAGACTACTCAAAGATGAGGGATTGTTCTTTGCTTTGTGCATTCTTTCTGTTCCATTAGCGTAAGCAGAACATGAGGAATATAGTATTAATATTTAAGACTTGCTGTTCACATTAGGGAGAAAAATGAAACGGCATTTGAGAGGCCTCTTTTTGTTTTCTGATTTTCTAAAAGCCTTTTTCATGTCTTACAAACAAAACGAAAAAATGCTTTGCAAAAGAAGAAAAACAAGCAGGCAAAAAAAAAATAATAATCATAGAGAGATATGTTTGCAACAGTTCACATCTTCATGTATCTCTACTCCAGTGTGTGACTGAATTGCTAACACTACAGGCCAAATGTAGATATTTTCCCACTATCTAGAAGCTAAATCACATATTACATGCAACGAGATTAGTTCCCCTAACTCACTCTTTCTGAATTTAAATCCCACAAAGCATTCATTTTGAAGAACATCATCATTATTTCATTTTCCCCAGCAAGTGAACAACACAATTTCGTTTGATTACAAGCCGTGCACTCATGCATTATAAACGACTGAATCATTTCATTACATTTTAAGTCATTGCAAGGGAGCGGCACATGCTAAATCAGTAATCATAAATCCATATTTCTTGTTTGATGATAATTTCTCATTTCGCCAGATTAAAGGGCCCCATAAAGCATTCAGAGTGACTGGCAGACGAGAAGAGAACGAGGGAGGGGGATGAAACTAATGAAGGGGCATTTTTAACGTAAGATATTTTGTCTGGTTGTACTGTATTGTGAACCTGTTCTTTTGGTCCTCGAATGCGCGGGCGCATGTGCGTCTGGAAGCACCGGCGCATGTGCATCTGGAAGCACGAACACGGTCGCGCATGAGAACCGAGTGCTCCTCCCTCAGCATCCACTGAGCAGACACCAGACAGAGCTCCGTCCAGAATGGCAGTCAGAATGTCAGTTCCCCGCCAACGATCAAAGAGCTCCGTGGCTCTGAGCTCCAACCACCAAGGGATTTACTGTCCCCATGATGAGTGGGGGGGAGAGAGAATTAGGAGGACGGGCTAGGGAGAAGAAAGGGGGTGAGATTGAAGAGAAAGAGGGGAAGCAACAGACAAGAGCTATGCAGAAATGAAAGGAGAAGCGAGGGAGGAGGAGGAAGTAGGGGATACTGAAAGCAGAATGGCTAAGCATGGCTGAAAGGAAGCGAGAATGCAAAAAAAACAGAGAGATGAGTAACAGATGGGGGGGGGGGCTACTGAGGGAGATGGAGATGAAGAGTAAAAAGGGGGGAAGAGAGGAAGAAGAGGCAGGCGCTGTTCGAGTGGAAATGAACGGAGAACTAAGAACCTCAAGGCCGAAAGCTTCTTAGAAGCTGAGGAGGGAAATGATTGCAACTATGGCATTGCCCCTCATCTTCCCCCTCTCCACATTGCTCCCCTGTTCCAACATTACATAGAGAGCAGAGTCGGATGACCGTAGGCGAGGCAGGAGAGAAGTGGGCCAAACAGCAGAGGTAGCTGAAGACCTGAGGCTTCAAGGAGTTCAGGGATGTTTTGATTCTTTTCTCTTCGTCTACCCAGCGCTTGTCTCACTGCTGCTCGTTCCTTTCTAGTCCCTATTGACCCATCCATCCATTGTTTCTCCTCACCAGTTCTCCGCCACCTTTCATCCCTCTGCTCATTTGATTTATGATCAAAACCCTTATCATTAAGCAATGGCAGGAAAAAAAAAAAAAGGTAGTAAAAGAGTTCCATTTTCATATTGTGCTGAGATTAACCCGAGCAGAGTTTGAGTCCAACCTCTCATTACCAACTGTGTCATCGCTAAGGAATTAAAGGACAAAAACAAGTTTGTGTGAGGCTGATTTCCAGATACGCAGGTTGTGGAGTTGTCTCTCTTTATGGCTGCATATAAATGTGCTTTCCAGTCACAAGGAATTTAATGTGGGGGAATTGGAGAAAATGTTAAGTACCTCTCTGTCATCCAGTGCCAGTTTAAGACTTTGCTACTTTACTCAACCCTCAAATGGTTTTTAGATAAGACCCAGCCACTTGTCCACATCTCCCCTCCTCCACCATTAGAGGATTCAAATTCAAAGGCCTGCCACTAGGGCACGGAATACAGAAAGAAAGTAGATGGCAGTTTAAAGTTGTGTAAAAGCAAACTGCAATTGCCGTTGCCCTCTAGGAACCTAATGCCAACCTTTCCCAAACCAAACTCAATGTGATTAGCATCTTTGTGTATTTGAGGCGTCATTGGGCAACCAAATTGTCGCAATAGCAACCTCTTCCAGTGTATCTCACTGAGTCAAGAGTGTAATGACTTTGTCCCGCAGATGACAATGTGTTCTCTGACCCACAGATGTCTGGCAGACGCCCTCAAACTCACATTTGATCTGAAGTTCTTGAGAAACCCTTGAAATCCACCTCCCCCTAAACACAATCCAAGATGGTTCTGTCCACTCGTGGCCATTCCCATTTGACAGATGTTTTGCTATGGATTGATTATTTGCTCAGCTCTACAATGGTCTGTTTGCGCTCCATTGCATTCACGCATCTTGGCTGCCTTCCATAAACCCATGGGATGTAAACAATAACATTTGAAATGCCTACTTTAGTTGAGTGCTCCCAGACGCTTTTCGGGTCACTGGAATTTCCATTCTTGACCCATGGAACATGATTGTTTGATAATTGCTGGAATCAAATGCAATTTTTATTCATGTGGGTATTTTATACTTTTTAAGATAACGGATAGTAGAGAGATGACAGGAAATGGGAAGAATGACATGCAACAAAGGTCCTTGGCTGGACATACACCGTGGTGGTGCAGGTCATGGTTGACACCTTTACCCATAGGAATATTAAATTATAAATACAATGAATGATGATTTGAAAAAAAACAAAAACAAAAAAACACTACCACCTGCAAACTGCATTCCAGAGACATTTTCATTTCCAATGTGTGAATAATAATCTTAGTCTTGAATGAAGAATACATTTCCAAAGACCAATCTGACTTCAAAATGACAGTACACCACCTTAGAGATTTAGATCCGTTTTACCAGAATGGCCAAACTGCTATGATCATACACATCTAATGGTTAAATCAAACAGTTATGTCATTTAAGAGAAAATGTAAAAAATATCCATAAATATTGTACATCGTCGCTGAGCCTAAATTTATCGAGAGTCATATCGCCGAGCCCTACCTATAAACATACAGTATGTTTTATGCTGCCACCCCCCCATAACAATGTACATGTCCAGGGCCCTCTCTACACTCACTAGCACATCCAGAGGCGACCTGTCACAGACAACATCATAAGCATAATCAAAGAGTTCAAAGCTAGTATATATGAAACAAAACACCCACATCCCCACACCCACTGCACCTTCTGGCACTCTAGATGTGTGACATCTATCTGCAAAACTAAAACATTGCCAACTAGAACACCACACACACACACATAGCAGCATAAGCATACATGGAACAGGAATATGTCAACACAACCCTCACACATATCTGTACAAATATAATTTTCGAGGATAAAATGACACAGAACCACCAACCTATATGAACATTCCCGCTTTATGCACCACTAGTGTCACACTGTATGAATATTTACCCAGCATATTAGCATATGCCAGCCCACAGTGTGGGAGCCAGTGAAACATGATGGCTATTTCAACAGAAGAAATAACATTCGTTTTCATCCAATTCTGCAACCGAGCGAATGTTTTGACCTTGCGGTGTAGATGCTTAACATCCCAAGAATGAAATTGGCACTCCCAAAATGGATTTGGCCTGATGTGCAGAGGCTTATAACAAGTGCCAACTGTGTAGTATTTAAGAGGGTACTGGCGGAGAAACATTGCATGTGTGTGTGCGTGTGCAGGCGTATGTTTTAGTTCACACAAAGCTGCCAGTGTTTCATTCCTGGCTAAATATTTATACCAGAGAAAGACACTAAGTAAGTCAGACAAACACTCACACAAACTCAGAGATAGACATGGGGGGAGAGAAAGTGAGGGCAAGAGAGAGAGAGAGAGACAGACAGACACAGAGAGAGAGAAGAAGGAGGAAGCTTATTATTTAATGTCCTACTTGGCAGAGAGCTGTCAGAAAGCAGGGGAGTGGATGCTTGCCAGCGAGGGAGAACAGAATCACCATTCGTCTTCTTCTCTTCAAGACGTGGACAAGCTTAATGAATTAAGATCCAACTCAAGCCCCTTCTCTTACTTCTCCAGCTTGTGACGTGCGGGCTTCCTATATTTGTAAGGTTGCAGCGAGATCCGAGCAACATGACGTTAAATCAACGCAAAAGGGCACCATTCATTCTTTCACGGCCTCATTACATGGAATGATCACTCTATCAAGACTCTAAAACTCTCACTATTTCAGGTGTGCGCACACACACACACACACACACGCACGCACGCACACAAAGTCCATTAGCTCCACTGATAGCTCCACCAGCATTCCAAACAATAGCTGCAAAAGGCAAATTAGAAAACAATACGCTGTACTCCCATAGCCTGAGTGATGAAAACAGTACAAGTCGAGCTAATGCATCTCAGGCGGGTCAGATTCCTGCCTCCGCTCTTATCTTCGCCTAACACGCTATCACACAAATTAGCAATGGGGTTCACTTAAGAGTGTGCGCGTGTGTGTGTGTGTCTTTGTGTGTGAACTGGTGTGTGTAATCTCGTGTGTGTCTGTGCATTTAGCAGTGGGGTCCACTCATCGCCTGCCTCCTCTCTTGATGTTATTTATGGCTGCTTAAATGATCTCAGACACCTCTCATTTGTTTAGACAGCTCCAATTGGCTTTCTGTCTGGAGGAAGAAGAGCAGCAGTGGCCTCAGGAGCGGCAGGGCTGGGGGGTGTGGAGGGGGTGGGGGACGTGGGGAGACAGAGCGAGGCAAACAAAGGGGTGGGGTGTGAGGGACGGTTGAGAGCGGTAAAGGGTGAAGTGAGAGGCAACGGCGAAGGGGGAAGCATTTGAAAGGAAGCGAGAGGGGAGGCAGAGGGGTTGTTGGAGAAAGTCAAGATAAAGAAAGGAGGGTGTGGAGAGGCAAGGAGAAAAAGAGTTTAGGGGGGGAGAATTTGCAGGAGAGTGAGGAAGACAGAGGGGAGGTGAAGGGAAGTTGACCAGGCAGAGCAGCAGGTGAGAGGACAGAGACAGAAAAGCCTGTTTCCAGAGCGATCCATTTTGTTTCATCGCACTGAAGCGAAAGTTACTTTTCAGCATCGAAATGTTCACCTCTAGTGGTTAGTGGTATAATCCTCTTCCACTACAGTAACCAGTAATAACCCATGAGGTAAGTAACCTAACACTAAATCATTTTATTACACTATCTCTTGATCCTGGTCCTATTTCATAGTGTTTATTGCAACAAAAGTTATTTGTCTTTACAGAGATAATCAGAAAGTCTTTCCATTTGGGGGCCAAAAGTATTTTGAAAAATCTATGACTGAACCGGGGACCTCAAACTATGAGGCAATGTCAAGTTCACCCCACCGCCCAAAACATAAATAAAACAGTCAACTGTCAGCATGTGGACAGTATTGGAGTACGACGGAGAGCATGTAGTATAAATACTACAGTTGTAGAAATACTGCCTTGACATTGTTGATCAGGCTCGGCTGTGTGTCTGCTGCTCTCTTCTAGAGATTCTTTTTTTTTGTTCCCCTTCAACATCATCTCACCGGGGAGGACCCCAGCTTGACAGTTCACAGCAAAAATAGTCCTATTTCTGTTGTTTTTTTCTATATCTTTCAACAGCATATTAACACCCTACCAGCTACTTTACTACAGTTTCATTGTCTATATCTGTAGAATATGTCACAGACATGAGAAAAGTAAATATTAATTTTGAACTCAACACTTCATGTATCAGTTTCAAAATAAAAGCCTTCTCGCGTTTTTCTCTGGCCTGAATCCCTCCATTTGTTAAAGCAAGGCTTTTATTCTGAAGCATTTGCAGGACAGTGTTGTGTTGTGGACTTACACTGCTCCATTCATTATTTAATAATGGAGTCCTGGATTTGAATTTGTGCATTATTATTATGATTATTATTTACAAATGAGCATACGCTTCTTATTGTTTTCTGTCTTGGAGAAAGAGGAAGGCCATTTATAATGAAGTGACCTGTTTGTGACCATTATGAAAGGAAAACTTAATGAAGAAAAAAAGGTCTGGCAGCAGCAGTGCTGCAGCAGCAGAAACGCTGTCAGTGTGGACACAACACGTGTGCAAGACGGAGCAGTTCCACAAAGCAACCGACACGCCCTACTCACGCAGGCAGTGTGGCCCGGGCATCACCTGGCAAACTCCCTGTTACAGGTCATTGAGTTCTCAAAGTGGAAAAGGCCTGTGTGTGTGTGTGTGTGTGTATGTGTGTGTGTGTGTGTGTATGTGTGTGTGTGTGTGTGGGGGGGGGGTTTACATGCGTGTTTGTGGAGCTCAGTGAGGAATCAAAGCGCACGGAGCAGGAGTGAGAGAAGCCTTGTTTATCTGATTAGGACCCGCCAGGGAATACAGAGGAGCTAGCTGGTGGGAGGGAGGGTTCTCTCTGCTCTGGATGTTGAAACACGACTCTACGCACACGCACACTTATACTAATACTGGCACACATATACACAAAGCACGCAGTAGAAATGTTCAGATGTAGACACAACCGCAGACACACAGGCTTAATTAAATTTGAATGTTTATGATGTCATTTCTCCTTTTATTTGTGCCACGGTGGTATGGTCTCTGGGCACTCTAATGTTAATTGCCACCGAGGCTCGTTGTTGTTTGTTGTTTCTGACAAGTTTAGGTTGTCGAGCCACGTCAACAATGTTGTAAACACAAGGGTCAGCTCGCAGGGCGGGTACAGCCTGGAGTCTTTAAGCAGCAGATTCTTCCGTGGAAAGGGAAATGAGGCAAACTGTAAAGCATTATGAGGTTTCTTTGAGGAACAATGTACACATGCAGAATATGACATGTAAACACGATGGTAATGTGAATTCTGCGCCATATATTACAGTCAGACGGCAAGAAAACCCACATGGAGAATTCACGAACAAGTCCGTCGTCCGTTGTTAAAACACAGTCAAAGGATGCTCAATCTTTGTTGTTGTCTTCAATATATTTACTGCTAATTGCTACGATTACGTTTTTCTCTTTTAATTTATTACAGTTGCATTCTGCGGCGTGTTTCTGTATTTGTGTTTTCGCTATTTGCAGCAGGTTTTTTTAAACGCTGCGCAAGTGTCGTGAAATTGGTTGAGATTTTTTTTCTTAATTTGCCCGCGTTATCTTAATTTGCAGTGGGTTGAACTCCCAGAGCCACCTTACCTATCTGTATAGTGTCAACCCTTCTTATACTAATTCTTATTGTTTATTCGACAACATCTTAGAGACATTAAACAAACACTTCAGTCTTACATTGCATGTAATTGCAGTCACAAGATGTGGTTTCATTCCAGTGCTCGCACACATGCTTTCTTCTCTCACCTGCACCTGCAACAACCACATCAAAGAACACACCAGCTAGCAAGCTATGCACTAATTATTAATACAATGAGACAGGTTTAGAATTCATGCATATCTGGAGCCGTGACCTCTGCCAACATGTAGATTTATCTTTCTGATGTATCTGCTGCTACTACATTACGGGAAGGCAATAAGCGGCACAGTTTTAAAAAAAAGTAAGAGGGGATTTATCTGTAGTGGTGGTGAGTAACTCCATGATAAATGGGTTAAACAGATACTTTCCTTTGAAGGTAAATGAATAAAAACTAGGGGAAATGTGTAACTAGGTCAAAGTGGAATAGGACTTCATTGCAAAAAAAAATGCTATAAAAAGGAAAAACAGGGATAATTGTAATTTAGGAAAAAGTCTACTAGCATTTAATGAGGGATTAATTCGAATGGCATGCCAAACGTAGTACGTGGTAATAATACAGTACAGGCAAAGAAATGCAGCCAAAAAATAGGGCCTATACAGTAGATATACAGTACGTAAGTTATAATAGTTCAAATTCAGATGTTAAATTACATTACATTACATGTCATTTATCAGACGCTCTTATCCAGAGCGACATACAGTGAACTAAATACAGGGACAGTCTCCTGGAGCAACTCGGGGCTAAGTGCCTTGATCAGGAGCTCAATGGTGGCAGCCTGGTGTTGAACTCACAACCTTCCGGTGATCTATTTGAAAGCCTGACTACTAAATGGCGGCTCCCTAGCTAGGTAGAAATTAGGAAAAGACATTTGTCACATCTGTGTTTTTTTTTTTTTTTAAAGATGGGTTCTTCTGTCTTTTGCCTTTGTTGGCAGTAGAGAATATAGACTAGAAAGGGGGAGAGAGAGGGATGATATGCAGCAAATGGCCCCAGGTCAGATTTAAACAGCTCTATGAGGTGAGCTACCAGGGCGCCCCACATCTGTGGTTTTAACACCCTTTTAAAATCAGATTTTTCTAATATATTTGGGCACTACTAGTGCCAACACATGCACGTTTCATGTCCTCTTCGAATAAAAAAAATAGGCAAATGTTGATTTGTAGGTGCTGGTTTATACCGTGCTGTACTGTACTGTGCTGTTTTAGTATCCTGCAGTCTGAGCAGTGCACTACATTACTTGAGCATATAAAATGTAAATAGTGATGACTATGCAGAAGTTAATAAGCAGTTTCAATCACCGGCATGCTACCCTTTGAAATTTGCTGCCGTAAAGAGGGTATGTGAAACAGATGAAGGACAAAAAGTTCAGGACTGACATCCTGCCCTGACCCATCCCTCCGCTTCAGCAATCAATTCAGCTGTAATTACTAACAACGGCATCTGTCAGAGATGTGTATCTTATCTGAATCGGCGATTTGATAATAGGGTTTATCAGTGGAAATGACTGCTGAGATCTTTACCACGTCAAGGATACACAAGGGTATTTGAGGTCAGGGTTCCACGAGAACAGTAGCTTATCAGATGATGTACTGTTAAATGGAAAAAAACAACAACGTTAGACAAAGTTTTATACTGAGAGGAAATGCTTCACCTGCACTACTGCAGCTACTGTGTAACACAATAAGCTAAATAACCAAGATGAAGACATTATGACATAAAGATAAGATGAACTGATACATTGATATGCATAAAACGGTGAGTATATAGTACAAAACACACCGTTTCACTGCAATTTCGTCAAGCGCTGTTGGTGTTAGAGGCTCCGGAGAGGTAGCTTCTTTTAAGACGTACTTCCTCACATCCCTGGACCTACCTTTTTTTCTCTTGACACATGAAAGCATGTCTTCTTTTGAGATCTGTGGTGTATTTCTGGTCTTCTTCTTTTTTTTGATCTTGCTACAACAAGGCAAGGAGGAAAGGAGAAACTTAAAAAAAAAAAAAAAAAAAAACATCCTGACTTCCTGAACGCTTCATACAATAAAGATAATATATAAAACTGATTTTGTAGAAAAATAAAAATGCCCATTTAGCTGTAGCTTAAGCTTTTTAGTTATAGTAATAGTTTGACATTCCGGTTACTATTCTATTTGCTGCTTAGTTATTATTGATTATAGTCAAGAAAGGGAATAAACTATTTCTCTAAGTTTGAAAATCGTTGATAATATAAGTAATATATATAATATATCCCATCCCATTGACATGGACTTCATATGAGCACAACTGCACTGATTGATACTGTAGATCAGCTCCTGTTTTTAAACAGAAACATGCATAAGCAACACTGCTAATGTTTTGTGAACACAGGTCCATACAATATAATCTATCCATCTATTTTACCCTTTAACCACTTATCATGTAGGCAGGTTGGAGTCTATCACTTCTGCCTTAAAAAAATAATGGCAACCTCTAGATCTGAAAAGTGAAGCCAATGCAGAAACAAGTCAGATTATGTAGAAGTCTATGAGAAAAGGAACCTAAGTCTCACTCAATTTATTACCTCAGTAAACATTTTCCTGATGAGTTTATGGTCTCAATCGCATGTTTCAGGTCTTCCTCAATACCACATGATGTTCTTTTTGTAAATGATGGTCCCATTTAGAGAAAAATAGAAGATAAAGCAGGGTATGCTTTAGGGCGTGTTTGCATTGTGATTGACAGGTCGCCACCACTGCATGTTCCAGTTTGGTTGTTTTGCGTTTTCGTTTATAGAACTTTAACCCATTCACTGTGTGTTTTCAGTTCCTGAAAGTCAAATGGAACAGTTTGGTCGGCCAAAAAACGTCTTTTTCACTATTCGGTTGTACTTTGCTTAACTTGCGTCACTTCTGCTTCCAAAAGACCAAGATGAAGACGGCCAAGAAGACAAACACTAAACTTCAGAACCGCAATCCACCAACCAATGGGTGACATCAAGATGGCCACTTCTTATATACTATCTATGGATGGCACTTACAGACAGTATAAAGACAAATACATTCACATCTAGGAGCAATTTAAACCAAGATGCAAGTAAGGTGGAGGTTAATATGCAGATGAAGTAAAAATAAAATTATGAAAATTCACATAGGATCAGTTAGAGCAAGGACATAAAAAAAATATGCAGTAAACTAAAACAACAACAAGCATACGTCCTCTGCTCAACTAAATAGTATCCTGTTTCTTTCTTCTCCCTGAAAGAACTTTTAAACAATTGCTATTGTACCACATATTCACTCACTGCGTGCCCTCAGTGTTTCAACAATGAGGAGTCAGTAAAAGACATCTACAGTTATAGCCTGTCTGGCTCAACAGTCTGGCAGAAATGCAAATAGTATTTTTCAGATGTTTTCTCTGTAGTGTAATACCTATTCTTTTGAGCTGCTTGAGTGACATTTTTCCAATTCTACGAAACATACAAGGACTCTTTCTGTCCTTGAGTGTGCTATTGCTGCTCTTTTAGGATATACCAGCTACAACAATACGTTTACTTTTTAAAGTTATTATGATCATTATCACACAGAACACGACAGAGTCCCTCTTACATGATAAGCAACCTGCATTTTACATTGAAAAGCAATACAAATGTGAAAATATTAATTGACATGGGGAAGCTTTACAGTATCTCTGTTTGCTTGTTTTTGAACGTGCGGGTGTGTGAAGCTGCTTCACACAGATAATGTAATAGTTAAAGTTACAGCTCACTGGGAAAGTGAATCATTCCCTACAGGTACAGCATCATTCCTCTGTCTGTGTGACACTGACATATCGTGTGACATTATTAAAGTTGAGAAATGTTCCGTTTTGAGCATGCAGGGATGTGCCCATGGCCACATCCAAAACTCCCCCCCCCCACCACCATCCTCCTCCCCCTCTCCCCTGGTGTGTGTCTTGCTCTCCTGGTGTTTCTGTTTCTCTCTCCTGGTGTCCGGCCTTTTCTCACCCTGGGCGCCTTCATCTCTCTCTGCTGGTGTCTGTCCCTTTCTCTTTCTCCTAAATCCAAAAAGGATGTGAAAAATACAAAAAAACGTTTTTCTCTTTCTGTGTTGACCCGTTTTGAGACTCCATCAAATGATTGATGATGATGATGAAAAGAGAATTGGCTTGTGTTCATACCAACAACAACCACAGAGAACCGTGTTAAACCTGATTATTTTTGTGCTTCCCTAACACAACTGCACACACAATTACATAAAATACAAATTCAAAGAAATATTCAACCAAGAACCTTTTTTCCTATTGCCGCCTGCGGGCTTGAAAGGTGGCTCTGGAAACTTTGTAGCTTGCTCCTTAGTGGAGAAGACCAGCGATAGTAAGTTTAGGTTCACAATAGTTAAATGGATTCTTCACAGAAAAAAAGTCTAATAGTCTATAGAAACCCTTTCTGCACCATTATCCGCTTCCTTGCTGTCCATTTAATGTTTTTTTTATAGGCTTTAGAAGAAATTCTAGCCCGTGACTGGAGACTTTGGCCAATCACAGGTCCTTTCAGAGAGACAGTATTCCTATTGGCTGTTCTACAAAAGCAGATATGTGGTGAAAGCCGGATTCAACGGCAGAATATTCGTTGGTAAAGTTACTATTCCGGTATTGGGAACAACTACCTACACGGCAAAGCAACCAAAACAAAGGAACTTATCAAAGAGAGTCTGTGCTCGTCTGGTAGGAGGGGCTTAGGACAGTACGGAGGATTAGGGCCATGTGTAAGTCAGTTTAAAGTCAGAATTTATATTCAAAATGTATTTTAAAATTATACTTTAAAATCCAGAGTTCTGACTTTTAACTTAGAATGCAAAAACATTATTTACTTGTGGCCCTAACTCAAATATACTTTTCACGAGTGGCCCGAACTCAAATATACTT
>CALSBV010012168.1:2690215-2740728 GCA_943590825.1 Bovichtus diacanthus
TCAAATATACTTTACACTTGTGGCACTAACTCAAATATACTTTTCACTAGTGGCCCTAATAATCTTGCATAGAACAAAGGCGAGCGCTGCAGGATGGGAGCTTGTTTTCAAATTCTCGCAAGTTTTTTGTAAAACACTGTTTCATCACAAAGGGCTACATTGCGTATTGCAGCTGAAGGTGAATGCTAATTTGTCTATTGATAGTAAACCCCAGGAACACGCTTCATTTGTTCATAATCTTTAGACGTGTGTGTCCATTAACAACAGGCAGGTATCTTTCACAAGGTTAAACCGAAGTGTATCAACATCACATATGAGCGTATATAGTCACAAGGATGTAAAGTGCATCAATAGCAACAAAAGGTTTTCATAAATGTTAATGCTGATATATGAAGTATTCCAGTGCACACAGCGAGCCACTTAGCTGTTGCAAGTGCACCTCACAAAGAAACCCGCCTCTTAAAGCAAAATGTTCTTTATAAAACTGCATTAGGACTCTTTTTGAGTGAACATTACCAGCGTCTTTTTCTACTATTTCAAATGAATGGTGTTCCAGAGAATTTTTTTTCTTTAGTCTTGACAGTCAGTTTTGAGTATCATGACGGAATTGCAGGGCTGTCAGGTCAAGGAAAATGTTCTACCCCAAGTGCCTCTGACAAAAAGAGTAAAGAAGAAATTAATCATTTTAAAATGTATAAAATGTCCCCTGAATAGCACTTGATGACTTCCAAATAATTAAACTTGCATTTCATTCTTCACAACAAGTACTTTACATTTGACACTTTGATTTATTTAACTTTAAATATTTATGTTGTAATGAGTCACTTATTGTAAGTCGCTTTGGACAAAAGCGTCAGCTAAATGAACTGTAATGTAATTTAGTTTGCCAAATGAGGTTGCGTTTAGGAAGAGATTTCAGGGTCAGCACTGATGTCGCGCAGGTGGACAGGTCTAACTCGTTATGAGCCACTCATTTCACCTGGAGACGCCAGAAAAGCAACAGTGGATCATTGAGTTGTTGTTTTGGACTGCGTTACAGCACTTGCAGCTTTTTAACAGTACTTTACTCTGTGGTGAGCAGTAAATTGACATTTCGCACAAATATGAATAATTTTCCTTTTGCCCGTAGAGTCGCAAAACGGTCATTTCCATCTGGAAAATGTGATGTGTTTCATTATGGCATTGTTATCAGCAAGTAGTGTACATCACAAATGGGAGGAGTGAGCCTTCAGGGCTTTCTTGACAGAAAAGGTCTATTTTAACTGATCTTTTCCTGCACCTAAGTAGTTTTGTTGCCTTAACCTAAAAGGAGATTTCTGGCAAAAAGGGCTATCTCTCCGGTCTGACTTAGCTCCAACGTCTCGTGCCACTTCTGGTTCCAAAAAACCAAGATGGTGACGGCCAAAAACCAAGATGGCGACAAACCGAAACTCAAGGTTTCAAATCCGTAGTCCGAAAACCAATGGGTGACGTTACAGTGACTATGTCCACTTATTATATACAGCAAACTACAAAACTACTGGGCACTTGTTCAAAACAGATTGGAATTCCCCATTCTTTTAAACAAATGTTTTAGCACATCTATGCAAGTGAGTGAGACAATTGTCTACAATAGGCCTTCATGACAGCATTTCGATGTTTCAATGATATTGACAGAGAAGCATTCTTGATACCAGGAACATAAAATCAAAACGACAACTACCAATTAAATATATGTTACCGATCAAAACTGATTGCTATTGTTGAGTCTAAGTTGAATATTTGTACTCTCCAAAACATGTATGAATTCTTTCATTGTGTAAGTTACATGCACAGTAGTCAATTCAACTGTCAGAATCAGTCACGCATATACACCATGACGATCATTATCGTAATATGGATTTTATTGTAACGTCCACTAAATTGGTAAATTCTTGTCTGGTTAAACTTGAATTTCACTAATAATGGGAATCCACAAAACACGTTTTTTAGATCTTGACCACAACAGAATCCCTACAATATCTCAACATGGAGGAACCTGGCCCGGTAAATAGTGAACAGGGGCAACTGCCTGCGGCTCAAGAAGGAAGGCAGCAGAATAGAGGAAGAGGCAGAAGAGTACATAGAGCTGTCCCAGATGAAGCACAGGCCGCAAGAAGGTTATGTTTTGTGTTACTGTAGTGTGTTTGTCAGCAGGTACAGACAAACTACCTGCCCAATTTTCAGGAAACCTGGTGGAAGGTTGTACCACGGGCCAAGGAAGAACCCATTAAATTTTGGAGCCAACCAGAATCACGGGGCGTTTCTTATTGAAAATGATGATGACAAGTCGTGAGTTCTACAAACAATCACAATAAAATGCCTCTTAATAATAAACAAATGTGTCTTCCATGATAAGGAAAGGTGTTTGAAGGGGGTTTTGCAAAAAAATAAAAAATAATGAACCAACAAACAAAAATAAAGCCTGCAGGTGAGAGTTTGTCAATAGGCGAGCATAAACTCGAATACTACTGCCTAAATCTGCACTGATGCAGGAGACCTTGCTCCAGTTAGGCTCCAGAACGCTCAAAATCACCCTCTAGCAGAAAAGTTAAGACAGGAAAGAAGTCCCAAAAGACCAGAGTTTCAGGCTGACAACATCTGCTTAAATGAGGTGTGCATTAAGTCAAGGAAAGATCAGAATGTCCTGGGTGAGCAATTCTCTACCTCTCTTAAGCCGACTAGACTAGACAACTACCTGGTGGTAGAAGGGTCGTTTTTTCACATCTCAAAAAAGGCGAGAGATCTGCAATATGGTGGTAGCAAATAATACTATTACACTGAGAGAGAGATGCAGTGCAACCTCAAGAGGACATGGTGTCTTTCAAAGTATCAACTCTGTCAGCATTTCTTCAATAGCCAGAGTGTTGAAAAGACTTCGGATGAACATAAAAACAACTCTACAAGGTACTATTTCTCAGAAAGGAGTAAAGGAACTACAGTACCAGTGTGTACACTACACCTCTATTATATTGTGCAGTTGCTATGTGTTTTCCTTCATTATCTCCACCAGGTGTGTGTGTGTGTGTGCGTGTGTGTGTGTGTGTGTGTGTGTGTGTGTGCGCGTGTGTGTGTGTCTGTCGACAGCTGCATTTTTTTTGTGGGCATTTATGACTTTATGAATGCTCAAGGACCTTTCGTGGTTGCGGTGATTCTGTAAATTATCTTATTTACTTTTTTTTACCGTCTTTTCCACTTGTGGCCCAGAAAGGAATTTCCGGCAATTGGCTAGGCTAAAGACAAGCCTTACTTAGTCTGTTGCAGGCCACATTTTGGACTCAAAAACTGACATCCAAAGACAAATGTTGGTCTCATTTTGAACCGGAGCATTTGCGGATTAATTCTATACCCGATATGTTAACATACACTAAAGTTAAGAATGATACAAAATAAATAAATCTCTGTTTTTGTTATCTTCTACAGGCCTGTATACTGTATTTACTTATTGAAGTTGCAGAGAAGAACAGGGAACATCTTTACTTTGCTGTAACTGTATGATTCCACAGTAAAACTGATTTGATGTTTTGTTTATTGTATTATAGAGAATAATGGAGCTGGAAAGATGTAACATCCCTCACACCCTTGTGTTTTTGTGGATGAGGCTTGTTTCAAGCTGGCCAAAGGCAGGAGACGTGGCCGAAAAGTTACAGGCCACAGGGCCACGGTGGATGTGCCAGGTTCATGCAGGGGCAATATCATTATTTGAGCTGCAGTATCTGAGAATAGTGTGAGTAAACATATCCCCAGTATTGGCCCATACCACACCCAGAAACTCCTGATGTTCTTGGACACCATCTACAGATATCTCAGCCCTAATGAGAGGTTTGGTAAAGCATGACTCGCCAACATTTGTAATTGTGTGGGATAATGTAAGCTTCCAGCATGCAAATCAGGGAGTGGTTTGCTGTCCACCAAAAGATGCTGATGGTGTTCCTTTCACCATGCTTTCCATCCCCAATTCAATCGAATCGGGGACTCATTTTTCTGCATGGAAGTGGGAGGTGTTTATTATCATCGTTCTCAAGACCAAATGTCTCAGCTTGCTGTAATAGACGCCGCTGGGAAAATATCAGGTGTTAGATAAGATAAGACAATATGTATTTCTGTTGTCCCTGAAGGGAAATTTGTCCTGGGCGAAATTACTTACAAACAGCGGCATATAACTTGAATCAACACGTAGCCATAGGCACAGTGATAATTTACATACCAAAACATACAAGAATAAGATATATTTATGTTTAACAAAAATTAAAGTCTTTGGCCAGACATACGGGATCAACAGGACATTCAGTGAAGTGGACTTTTTAGTGTAGCACTCCAGCTGTACTGTGTGACAGTTTTAGACTTTACAATATTTTCCTTTGTTGCATTGATGTCATTTTGTATTATATTGTGCTCTGCGTGTTTTCTATTTGCTGCTGAAATCAACATCTGAATAGTGTTCAGTTTGATGCACATTAGTATTCAGCTTTCAAGACTAAGATAAGCTTCTAGTACAGTAAACATTGAGTGTCAAGGATAACATAGGACAATACCGAAATGGTAAAGACGAACAGTTCCAGGGTCCAGTGCCATACTGACAAAACATCGAAACATTTTGACTTCATTGTTGACACAATACCACAGGAACTTTTCATTTTGAGGGCATTGACTTCAAAATAACGTTGTATTGAAGCACAAGTTAGTGTTTTAGGTGAGTTATGACCTTGAGCTAGTGTGTTTTACTGAACAATATAAGCTGTATTGGCAAACGCACCAAGAGCTTTGATAATGTTAACAATGTTTCAAGAAATGAGCCCGTCGAGTAGTATTGATCTTCTCATCTAACTCCAGGCAAGAAAGCAAAATAATGGTGCTTTCCAAAATATCAGTTTTGTATATCTTTCAGGCATGTAAAGCATCATGTATTTTTGTACCACGGAAAGGAGAAACATAAATAATGCTATTAGGCTTATCAACACTGGCATTCCTCTATTTTCTTTGAGAGTGAAAGAAACAGACCAACCAGTTTACTGTCTTCCAAAACCATTTCTACCCTGTCACCTCCTGTTTGTGGCCAATCAGGGAGGATTTCAGGATCTACAGGATTACAGGCTAAAATAAAATAGGCTCCATGACATGTATAAATGCCTTCACATCTACACATATACCTCAAGATCACCTTTGGTCAAAATGTCTCAGTGAAAAGAAGAATTGGAATAGAGTTTTCATTTTATAAAGGTGTTCCTTAAGCCATAACATTATGAGTGATCAATTCATCACATTAGTTGCAATGTTAGTAGCCACACGGGTTTTGGTTCAACCTAGTCTCCTACAAAACGACGTTCACAGACAATGACACTGCATTCTCAACTATGCTTCAGGGGAACTGATTACTGTCGCAGTATTACACTTGTTTATGTTCAGGCAACAGAACTACTTGGTTCGGTGGAGCAATACACCATGGTTTGGCTTCAAATAAGAATGTTTGTTCCATTGTTAAAATTATGGCAGTAAATTCAAATAAGTAAATGATGACTTTTGGTTTCAGATGGGTCTTGGGTAAATGGACTGCATTTATATAGTGCTTTTCCAATCTTTGCGATCACTCAAAGCGCTTTACAGCACATCAGCATTCACTTATTCACCCACAGTCACACACAATGTTGGCCATTATGAGCAATTTGGGGTTCAGTATCTATCACTTTGACATGCTGACTGTGGGGGCCGGGGATTGTACCACCAACCCTCTGACTGGTGGATACCACTCCACTCCACTCCACTCCACCTCCTGAGCCACAGCTGCCCCATAAAAGTCCTGTGTTTACTCGACCCAATCCGTCCACCACACAGACTTTGATTAGAAACGTATTTGTCATACGTCAAGAACAAATGCAATCGAGGAGAAAATACGTTTCCCTTGAAACAATGTAGTTTTGTTGTTTGGGGAGGTACTTTTTAAGGAGACCAGGCTCTTTGGTCAGATAGATAATGTGATCCAGTCAATTGGGAATTTTCCAGTCAATCAAATGACAAAATCTTCAAGTGCCCTTTGCTGTGATTTGCTATGGGGGGGAAACAATGTAGCTTGAGGATGAAAAAAGAAGGGAGCAGAGCTTTGAAACATTATTTTGACTCTCAGCCAAGTCATAATAGCCCACTGATTATTAACATGCAAGCTGTTGGTTTGATTACCACGCTTCAGTCCCTCCAACAAAACTTTCCCTCATGTAAATCCAACAAAAAGACTAAACACACAGCACTTCTTTATTTTCCTACAACCTGACTTTCAGAAGAACAAATGCTTCTTTTTTTTTTTTTAATCCGTCATCAGATCCATCTATGCATCACATCTGTCTCTCTATTCGCCCTTCCCCGACCTGATTTGTTTTGGCCCTTCATCATTTCCTCGCTCCTCTTGTTCTTTCTCCCACACTCGTATTTTGTTCCCCCCCCCCTTCTGCTTTGAGAGCCAATTTACTGTCAAGAAGGTCTGTCTTATGTGTGTTTATCTCTGTGCATGTTTGCGTGTGTGTGTGTGTGATTCGGAGTGTTTGTTTCTGTCAAGAGTAATGCAAGGTTAGAGTGAGAAAATATTTGCATATTTGCCATCTAGTTGTATACAATTGCTGGTCATTCAACAATCTTTGAAACAGCGAATGACAGACAGAAGGAGAGGCGAGACAATGAGAGAGGATTTTGAGTGGGAGAGGGATTACTCCTCCTGTTTTGATGTTGAGGTCAAGTTTATTTACAAAGGAAAATCAGTGGAGATAAAGACACCTGAAATTCGGGCTAGATTAAAGTCCTGTGCAAACAGACAATGCATAAAAGATGATTGCTTCAATACACCCACACGCTCACACACAAACATAATTTTAATCAGCCAAATATCAAGGTGTACATACTCTATTCCATGGTTATCAACCCCTGCGCTACCAGCTATGGAGTGAATTAATGTGTACCTTGAGATTTTCTCAAAAGTAAAGATAATCAGTGTCTTCATTATGTTATAATTTACAAACCATATTGTAATCATCATTATTAATGTATGAATAGAATGCATTATGGAGGAAAAAGGTTACATTAACATATTGCTATTTGCCTGCCACCACTTCTACCTCATTGTTATGAATACACTATTTATGTACGATTAAAACAATCACGTGTGCACCATAAATCCCAGTTTCTTTCTAAATGTAATAATCTGAGCAAAATTATTTACAACTGCTTTTTACTATGCAAACTATTCCACATTTCTTCTCAGCTTTTATTAAACTTACGTGGTGTTGCAAAGAGCCATGAATGTTTATTTAGTGTGAAATTAATAATTATGCTTTCATCACTTTGCTAATAATCTCTGTCAACAGTAAATCATAAAAAATCATAAAGTGAGGCTTTTTAGGGCTGATTCCAGTCACAGATTTAATGTGAATTCAAAGCGGCAAGCAGCAAGGAACGTGTCCTCGCACACAGCCACGCGCGTCGGGGGTTCTGGCTGCTTGAGTGAACATTATGTATTGCATGGAGTGTGATGCGCTGGAAATGACATACCTGCGATTCTTGAACCACTTGCTGTGTCCACTTTACGGTGCTAGAGAACATTAAAAAAAATCATTGTATTGCATGTGTAGACCACACAATGTCATTTTCAGGTAAATCGGATGATGTTTGTCACATTAGGCTGACTTCTTGTTGCCAGCAGGTGGCGCTATGACCATGAGTCAATATTTTCATGTAGATGTCTTCAGGCGACTTTTATCAAGCATAATAAATTTGGAGCAGATTGGAGATTGTATGCTCAAGTTACAACAACTTCCTGTTTTATGGTAAGTGTGCAAACTGGGCGGCACGCCACAGCAAGGGCGTTCAGTGAAAAGTCCCGATTTCGATAATTTTCATCGTTAAGGTCTTTAGATGGTTCTGACCAAATTTAAAGTCGATGGAATGAAACCTTTAGGAGAAGTTTGTTAAAGTACGACAATGTATATAAGTTTTAGTCAAATTTTAGTCATTCGATTTTCTGTTACGTGTTTCGGGCATCTGGTAAGGATGCCCCCTGGGCGCCTCCCTAGGGAGGTGTTCCAGGCACAGCCAGCTGGGAGGAGACCACGGGGAAGACCCAGGACGAGGTGGAGAGATTATATCTCCACACTGGCCTGGGAACGCCTCGGGGTCCCCCAGTCAGAGTTGGTCAACGTGGCCCGGGAAAAGGAAGTTTGGGGCCCCCTGCTGGAGCTGTTGCCCCCGCGACCCGACCACGGATAAGCGGTTGAAGATGGATGGATGGATGGATGGATGGATGGATAGTTTTAGTCAACAAAAAGACATTTTAAGTCCCCATCCATGTTGTAATAAGTCCACAGAGTTTATTCAAAAGACATATGTGTGCCATTGACTCCCATTTAATAATCATGTCTGCAAACAATTCCTTGTTTTTTGGATCATTTTTATTCCAACAGAGGAGGTTAAATAAAAGTGAATGGTGCAAAAAAGCTAATGAACCATGATGGGTTCCCCTATTTTTTATATTCATACGTCAAAGTTCACCAGAGTTGAACTCTACGCGGACCACTCACACAGATTAATTTCGCCTCCTGCAGCAGATCCTCTAATCAGCGCGTCCGCTGGAATAAATTGATTTTGCAGTGTTAAACCCTGGTGTGCCCTGGCCTTTACACTGTGGTTGCTTTTTTGTGGTCTAAAAATTGAATGAGATGCTATTTGGCAAGAAAAGCCAATTCTAACATGTTGGCATCAAAACAATTACTTGGAAACATCGGGACTGTTGTGGTTGGCTCGCGGTTAGAGAGATCATTGCATTCACAGGTTCACCTCTGTGTTCATAGATCTGCTTGTACTGGCTTTACCTTTGGCTTAGTTTAGTAAAAATGCAGTTTCTCTCGGCTTTACAAGTTTCTCCCCGGACTTGTTGCCTCTCCTAGACAAACATTTGTAAAGAAAAGTGAGATCATTCTTAAATCTCATGTGGCTCTAACTGCAGAGAGCCATTTAGTCTGGAAATGAACACTAATTTCCAAATGCTTGGACAGGGCAAACACACTTTGGTGACACAGAGGGACTGAGAAAGAGGCATTATCATTCACCAGGCGCCTTATAAATCCTCAGCCAGTTGTTTTAGTGCTGCTGACTAGGAAGGAGGAATGTAAGCATTACCATCACAGACATGCTTTATGTTCCCTATTACACTGACTAATTGAATGTTTGTCTATATCTAATGAGGTGGTTGCCCCTGGAGTATTTGTATATGTGTGTGTGTGTGTGTGTGTGTGTGTGTGTGTGTGTGTGTAGGGTATCTGTTGTCAGCAGATTCTTTGTGGTGTAGTGCAATTTTGGTCACGACTTCAGTCCAATGAAAATATGTGTTAGTGCAAACACAAGTCCATCGAGTTGTTTTAGTTTTGTTGCTTTGGTTGGTGACGATGATCATAATAAAACTAAATCACAGAAGTCATTCCAATTTCTTACCTCTGCCAGGGAGATCATGTTTTCAGCAGGTCGGTCTGTTGGTCTGTTTGTCTGCCAGCAGGATTACGGTAAAACTACTCACCCGATTTTCACGGTACTTGGTGGAAGGGTGTAGCTGGAAGAACCTGTTAAATTTCCGTGCAGAACCGAATCACGAGACTGATACACAAAATAATATCACTTAGGAATAGGGCATTTCAGCTGTATTCAAGTGATGTGGAACATCAGAAAAATCAGTTTGCGTCATGGTAAAGTCTCGTGAGGACCCCTCAAATCGAAATAACAACTCGGAAACGTGTTGTTCAAACACTCTGAGCAACAACAAAAAAATGACAACACATCTTTGTAGCGTCGATGTTGTTTCTACATTACGACGTAAAGCACATGAACGACTACTCAACTCTGGAAATAGGACCAAGGAGCATGTGAATGCATCATTGGCTTGGCAGAGTTTGATATAAACTACCTAAATAGTACAGGATTTGAATACATTTTAGAAAGACCTACTTAGAATACACGTTGCCCAACCAAGTAATTGTAGAATTAATAGTATATCTCTTAATGTGTCCATTGGCCAAAGCACTCAATCTCTATGATTTTACTGGTGATTTAACTGGTGATTTAACTGGTGATTTAACTGGTGGTAGAGCAGAAAAGTCAGCCAATCATATGACTTTTCCAACCGTTTACAAATATGTCAATCATCTGTCAATCGTCAATAAAAATATATGGCAATCAAAAGCCAGCAGTTCAATCCAGCTAGCTCTCAGGTGCCAAGAAGAATGGCAAAAAGAGGATTTGCAATCTGAACATAAAGGCATGGCTATGTGCAAAAGAGAAACACAGAGTATGAAAGTCAAGAGTCTTGAACACATTTGAACTTTAAACACCTCATGTCTGGCTGTATCTCTCACAAGCTAATTCAAATACAGGTCTTAATATGTGCAAATGTTGGGAGCAATAACAGCTGTTCACTGAAGATTCTCCTATTCAAGATTAATTGGACAATAATGTGAAGGAAATGTTCCATCTAGTTGTCCGTTTATAAATGTTCCATGCTTTGTAGAGGGGAGTTGGCAGGGCTAAGCTTGAAGTGTGCACCACTACTGCCACTTCTCTTTAGATGAGGATTTGACACTGCCATGGTCATTGTTGGGTACTAAGCATTAAGCATTCATTTGAGCTCAACTGTTGTATTTTATGTCTTCTTTCAGAGCCCTTTCTAATTTGGTTGTGATTAAAGCTGCATTTATCAACATTTTCATACTGAAAATAGAAGAAATTACTATATGTAATTAGAAAATGTATGTGATATCGACAAATCTACAAAAAGACTCACTTAACTCTGTAGTTTCAACTTGAGTGTTTTTTTTTGTCTCATGGCCCCTCATCTACCTACAGTGAACCCCATGAGACGTACTCACTGTACGCTTCCTTCCCAACTCCAAGCAACAGATCAATAAAGTTAGTGGCAAGCGCGTGGACCTTTTGTTGCATTTAGCAGCAAAAGAGCAAGGAGAGCATACTTTTGTCATTTGTCAGGTAAACAGAAACTCGACAAAATAAATATTCATGTCGCTCAGTGTCTCCTGGATGTGTTAATGGCTGAAAAGGTATCATGTTCCCCATATCACCTTTATAGGGTGATTATATGCAAATGTTGTGTCAATTAATAGCTTTTTGCCCCGCTCACTAGTGACCCAGAAAAATAAAGAAATAGTGCAGGTTTAAGCTTTTAAACTACATCTATTGCTCTTCTGTTTTATGCTCAGAGCCCAATATTGATATGTACTATATGTGCATTAAAGCATCATATATAATTTGTGTACAAATCAGAAGTGATTTTTATTTAGTTTGCCAAAGGAATTCATTTTAAATTGCCGGGAGTTTTTGTGAGCTTTCCTACCTAGTCCTTTCCAAACTGTATTGATACATCGATGCCATTCTACAGTATATAATTGTGTTTAAAGCCACAGAGGGGAGGAGAGCTGTGAGTGTAGTTTAGAGTCTGGCCTGGATTCAGGGGTGTTTAGGGTGATCGTCATTGGTGGAATGATTCATAAGACTCTTTCATCATTGTTTCAAGTGATTCCCAGTCTTCTAACTACAGATATAAACCAATTCAAAGGTAATTGTTACACTTCATTACTCTCTGTATAGGCTTTTCACTTATCTAGCATACAACTGGAGTCCGAGTCAGACACAGTCTCACCTACTTGAAAAAATCTCTTTGATTTAGGTGAGGGGTGGCGTCTGGGTAGAGTGCACAGGAGGCAGGAAATTATGCAGATTACAATGCCTTCATGTAGCCTGTTCGCAATTTGGTCATAAACAACAAATTGAATGTAGTCATCTGAATGATCAATAGAAGACCCCGAATGTTGTCGTCTCTCCCGTTCGACATTTATGTTGGAATTTTCGTACAAATGACCCTTCTTCTTCACCCTCGGATGTTTGTTTTCTTCCCGGCTGGAACGCCACAGAAACATCATGAACACGGCCACTCGCTGTGAATTCTCCAGAGAGTGAGCGTCTCTATTCACACATGGGCTCAATTGGACACTTTCACCAGGGAGCCGGCAGGGTAAAGTCCGTTTTGTCGGCTCCGAATGATTCGGATATTTGGATTCTCACATACAGCTTCTCCGGGTAATGTCCAGATCATTTCAGGGTTGCAGTGCATGCGCGAAAGGGCCTTATGTAATAAAGCTTTAGGGTACAAATTCAAACAGGAATCCCCTTTACTTTTCCCCTCTCACTCTGGCTCACAATTATTGCCATCCACTCCACACCCTGGTTGTCTGCTCAGGCTTGTTTGTCAGCCCAGTGCTGCTGCTTTGTGGATGATTTTTGATATTAACAAGCTGATATAGCTCATTACTGTCATTTCTCCAACAAATGACGGATAAAAGGATATATATATATATATATATATATATATATATATATAAAAAAAACTAATGTTCAATAGTAGTATTGGTTGAGTTTAAAACCAAGCTTTTGGAATAAATCCACTGCAGCATTTTTCATCAACTGAATTCTTGCTGTGACTGCAATAAAGAGCTCTGCTCAAGTGTGATTCACACTGAGTGACTCTTCAAGGAAAACCTTGGGTGTGCAGTCCAAAGTGGGACTGAGCCATCTGATCTTGTTGAGTGAGATTCAGATTTGGTGGCAATATTTTATCGCATCACTTGTTCAAAATTGAAACTTAACTCGTGGGTTATGTTTGGGTCCCATTATGTGGCTCAATTCAGATGGATCGTAGGTTTGTCTCATTCACAGACCCACTCTGAAGTATATTTAGACACACACACACACACACACACCCTTTTTTACCCTCCAAATATATTGATTTGCTTGTCTAGCCGACGAGGCGCTTGTTCTTGGAGAACATTAGGGCTGAAAATGGTGTAGAGCTATTGATCAGATGTGAGGCATGACATCATCGAGTAAAGTGTTTCGCATGTGTGTCTTATTTAATGTACGCAGTGTGTGTGTGTATTTGCTTCTTTCAACTTAAACCACACTATCGTTTATCGTTTTGTTGCACACAACTGTGAATGACTGCATGTAGCCAAGTGTGTGTAGCCTATTCTGTGAGTATGTGTATTCTGTGAATACGTGTATGCATATGTATCCCTGGCTGATGGCTGTCTAACCCAGGTCATCTGAGGACACAGTTCTGTCTTAATAAGCAGGGAGTGGAGTGAAAGTGCCGATGTCAGCAGAGTCTGGGGGAGCTGCAGCGCACGTAGGCTAGCCTGGTGTGTATTTACAGCCGCACGATCTATCTACTCCATATCTATGGTCCTGAGCCTGCATAATCATATCAGCACTGATCTAGAAAGCCACACATGTTGCAGCGCTATCTATTTAGAGGCTGGATTTATTGCAGCTAACGTAGCCCCGAGGGAGCTGTGTATATCTGCGTCTTTGTTTGTGTGTGTGCATCTCTCTCTATGTGTGTGTGTGTGCGTGTGTGTGTGTCAATACTTATCTTAAATCCCCTGTGTTCCAGGCCTAGTGGGTGTAATTCAAGCTGATCTTAATCTATTTTCTCCAGTCTCTTCTCTCAGAAAAGAAGAAGTAAAACTACAATGATAGGGTCAGGGTCATTTCCTGCTGCTAATGGCTACTAATAGGTTTCGTTACAGATAATCTGGGTTTAATGACGTGGTTAGCGGCCTCTCACACTTGCTCTTGAGTCAGACTCACCATTGGAGATTCTCCTGTCAATATGTGTTCAAGCCAAGGGCTTCCTGTCTGGTGAAGCTTGACTAGACAGACAGAATGACGGGAGTCTTGCATGGTTTTGGCTAAGATACATTACTACACCGCTGACCTCAGAAATAAAAGACTTCCCTCTTTGGAGCTTAGTCGATTGGATCAAATGGTATCATTCGAATTTAGTGGTACCTGAGACGTCAGAGAATTTTCTTTCTTTTTCTTACTGAGAATTGGTTCATTTGTAATATGTTCAGTGGCAAGCAATACATTTATTTTTGATTAAAATGTCTTGAACCAAATGAAGTCCCTTTGATTGTGATTCTACACATACTGTTTCTGCATTAAATCTACCGTTCGCAGTTGAGTCTGTAGAATGTTATTATTTAAACTACTTCATTTCGAGGTAAACCAAGAGTGAGCTCACTCTGGCAGGTACAGTAGGTCAGAGTTGAACCAGGAAGAAGGAACCACAAAAGCAATTTGATCAAATTGAGGTTTGTCTCTTTCAATGACGTCATCTGGTTCTTGCTCTCTTAGTATAAATTATATAATAGCACCTAAAGGGCCATCTCCTGCCTATTTTCCATGAACCAACTCCTAATAATGAAATTAATGGTAGTGGATGGAAACGTGCAAATGTCCTTTTGCCAATTTTCTGAAAATTGGGTTAACAAACACGGGACTTTCACCCAGCGGACCGGGATTTGAGTACCGTGTGAAACCAAAGGCCGAGTTGTTTGTATTGACCGTGTTATGTCACTGTGCCACATGGCATTACATCCATAGATCGTTCTAATCCAAACCAAGATCTTTTCTCTAATCTTAACCAAGTGGGTCTTGTAGCCTTAATCTAAATGAGGGGTTTTGTTGCCTACTATACCAAAACGCTACGTCACTACATGTTACAACGTTAACTACGGCACGAACCTCCTGTGTCAAGATACTACGCAAAAGGCTTCTGCCCAAGCGGCAAAATATGACAAGTAGGGATGAGATGTCGCCATGAGCGAGACCAAGGAAAAGCCACTGCATGATAGCACAGTAGTAGTATTAATGTTTACTTCTGAGATGGCCATGTACCATTTGTACTACCCATGTCCAGTTTGTAGGGTTTTATCTTATTTGGTCATCTCTGCCCATGACTCAGGTGTTGGTTTATGTGTCGTTGATGACTCACTGCTGGGGGAAAAAAAACATAGTCCTCCCCAGAGTCAGTGGCAAAATTCTCTCCTCGTGCACAATCCGCACTGCCTAATCTGACCTCTCCAATATCATCTTGGCAATGAAACATTGACACAAAACACTATGTATTATCCATTTAAAATAGGTTGACATGCTGCAGAAGTAGGAGTAAACAGTGGCGAAGTTTTGTGAGGCTTGAATCTTGGGAGTAGGCCACAGTGATTTATGAGCTCTCTCTGTGTATGTGTGCGTGTCTGTTATGAACCAGTGTGCATTTATGTGTATGAATGTGTGTGTGTGTGTGTGTGTAAACAAGGTTGCGCTCTACTTTTAAATTCAAGCGACCAGCCGTCCATCTGCTGCATCCAAGGCTTCTCATTTGAATCACACAGATGTGCACACTTGAACACAGACACACATAAACACTCATTTGAAAGCTCCACCAGTCTTCCCTCGACACTGACTCGTCATGTGTTATTATCGTAAATACTGCTTTTTTTTAGGGTTCAAAGGACCAGTCGAATTTTTCCCACAGTAAGTTTAGAATTTAAATCCGCTTTAGGTGCTTTCTAAATCAAATAATTCTGCACAGGCTTCTGTAAGCGCTGATAAGAGATAACAGAGCAGTGGCTATGTGTGTGTGTGTGTATGTGTGTGTGTGTGTGTGTGTGTGTGTGTGTGTGTGTGTTTAAAACGGTGAGACAATCAGATAGATGTTAGACAAACCCAAAAGGACAGTCAAACGTATTTGGAGGAGAACGTGAAGGTGAACGGTGAAATCATTGACACGGTTCACATTGTTGTTGAGCTTTGACCTACTGTGGTTGTGTGCACAGTTTTCTTAGTTTTCTAAGAAACTATAGTCGAGTCTCAAGGGCTTCCAAATAAAGTTGTTCCGATGGTTTAGTTAAACTGTTTACAAACTGTCTGATCAATCGAATATACATTTTTTTTTCTTCACCCATCCAATGCTGCTAGCTTTTCAGATCTCAGAAAATTAAGCATATAGCGTTCTGGCAGAGAGCGGATGTCGCTCTTGCAGATTAGCTGATTGGCATCAGCTGGTTTTGTTTATGTTTCATCAACACTGGCTCATTCACAGATGTCTGGCTATTAGCTGACTAGTTATGTCCAATCATATTTAATTGGCCATTATAATCTGACACTTGCTATTACTTGGCCGATACGCTAATGCCAACTCCCTCGACCACCCCAAACCCCCCCCAGGTGCTATGTATTTTCTATGGCCAACAGCCATTAAGATTAGCCTAGCACAAAGACTCAGAGAAGAATCATCATTCATTGAGAGTAGGACTGTCACAATATCATATATTCAGTAATCAGAAAACAAATTTACAAGGCCAAATCATGGCCAAACAAATTCACGATAAATATATGATCGCGATATCTATAGAATTTTTTTTTTTAAAACATTAATGCTATTCGTCAATCTTTAACTTTGTTTGTTGTGCGTTTTGTCTCTTTTTGAAGAAACAGAAATGATTTAAAAGCACTGGATTGCTGACAAGATATTACCAATGGGTATTATTAACATCATATCAATATTTCATTTTTTAAATGTCATCACCATGTTATCTTCAATACCAGTATATCGCTACACTCCTTATTGACTGCGGAGCCTTTTCCGCCAACTCTTTTTAACCAGTTGCTTCAAAATGATTGTTTCCTTCAAGCAAGTGTCTCTTACTGACTTATTCTGGTAGAGCCACGTTGTAATTATCTGGAATTACCCTTTAATACACAGTAGTTTCTGTTATCTGAGCGATCTCAATTTGTACGTGTTAACGATAAATCCTCCATGCAAACCAAAGTCAGTCATGGAGTCCCGCAAGGTTCTGTACTTGGACCTATTCTATTTACCTTATATATGCTTCCTTTAGGCAATATTATAAGGAACCATTCCATAAACTTTCATTGTTATGCGGATGATACCCAATTATATCTATCAATCAAGCCAGATGAAACCAATCAATTATCTAAACTTCAAGCATGTCTTAAAGACATAAAAAATTGGATGTCCTGCAACTTTTTGATGTTGAACACCGACAAAACAGAAGTTATTGTACTTGGCCCCAAACGCCTCCGAAACGTATTGTCTAATGACATAGTAACTCTGGATGGCATTAACTTGGCCTCCAGCACCACTGTAAGGAATCTCGGCGTTATCTTTGATCAGGATATGTCTTTTAACTCTCACATAAAACAAATTTCAAGATCTGCCTTTTTTCATCTGCGTAACATTGCAAAAATAAGGCACATCCTGTCTCAAAAAGATGCAGAAAAACTAGTCCATGCATTTGTTACTTCAAGGCTGGATTACTGCAACTCCTTATTATCTGGTTGTCCCAAAAAATCCCTTAAAACTCTTCAGTTGATTCAAAATGCTGCGGCACGAGTATTGACAAGAACTAGGAAACAAGATCATATTACTCCTGTATTAGCTGCTTTGCACTGGCTCCCGGTAAAATACAGAATAGAATTCAAAATCCTTCTTCTGACCTACAAAGCGATTAATGGTCAGGCTCCAGTTTATCTTAAAGATCTCATAGTACTTTATAAACCAACTAGAGCATTGCGCTCCCAAAGTGCAGGGTTACTTGTGGTTCCTAGGGTTTCTAAAAGTACAATGGGAGCCAGAGCCTTCAGCTATCAAGCTCCTCTACTGTGGAAACAGCTCCCAGTGTGTGTTCGGGAGGCAGACACCCTCTCCACATTTAAGAGCAGGTTAAAGACTTTCCTCTTTGATAAAGCTTATAGTTAGGGCTGGCTCAGGTTTGCCCTGGACTAGCCCCTAGTTACGCTGCTATAGGCTTAGACTGTCGGGGGACTCACTCCTCTCCTCTTCCCTATCTTTCTCGTTCTCCTCTCCCTCTCTATTTGATATGCATTCATGTCCCTTAAATGCATGTTACTAACTCACCATCCGGGGCATCATCCCCGGAGTTTCTGTGTCCCTTATCTGGCAGGTTGCCACTATTAAAGATTACTTTTGGACCGCGAATCGTGGCTGCACCTGTTGCCCTGGTCCTGCCTGACACCAGGAAGCCTTGACATCCCTCTGGATCCATCTTTTTTTTATATATACCATCGTATCATGTTTTCTGTCGCATAGATTGTCCATGTTGTATTTTTAACTATGCTGTTTGTTCTGTACACACGTCACCTATTGCACGTCTGTCCGTCCTGGGAGAGGGATCCCTCCTCAGTTGCTCTCCCTGAGGTTTCTTCCATATTTCCCCCACTAATTGTGGGGTATCTTTTAGGGAGTTTTTCCTTGTGCGATGTGAGGGTCTAAGGACAGAGGGTGTCGTACTTTGTACAGGCTGTAAAGCCCACTGAGACAAATGTATAATTTGTGATATTGGGCTATATAAATAAACTTGATTTGATTTGATTTGATTTAGATGATTGATTGATGAAGTTTTCCTTTGCACAAGCAAAACTGTGTGCACATTCAGGAGTATGTGTGTATGTGTGTGTGTATGCGGTTACAAAGTGAATCCTGTGTCGTAGTAGGTGGATGTTGAGCCTACATGGCTTTGGTGGCAGGCATACCAGACTGCTCAATTACTCTGTGTGATTCCCTCAGGTCTGACTTTATACATTAATACCCAGTCATTCATTAGTGTAAGCAGCCTATCTGGATATAATCCCTTCTCTCTAGTGTTTTTCTTTTTTTATCACCAGCTCGGTATCACTTTCCCGACACTTAAGGTAATAACAGATCTCATCCTTTTTCCTCACATCAGCACCGAGCTACAAGAGCTGAAGTTCATGTGTCCTGTCCTGAGTCTCACTCCGTATCTGGAACACGATTTCATTCACATTTTGCTCAGCTGATGATTCCCCTGAATATGACCTGTGTAAGTGAAAACTGGTGTGCTGTGTCCTTTAAATGGTTGCAACTGCTCTGAGATAAGTTGCAACCAAATTGCAGTTCAACAATAAACTACCAATGATATTGAAGTGTGAACACATTTTTAATTAAAGTTGTTTTTAAAAAGCAATGTTATGTAACCACAAGGATTTAATGAACACAGTTGTAAACAACCATGACTGTGAAGCATGAATAAAACAATGAACTAATTGAACCTGCTGGAATATCTTGTATTAACACTGGGGGGTGGAACCAAACTGTGAATAATATGTCTTCATCCTCTGCACTTTTTTGTGAAGTTAACCCCTCCCACTCATCCCACTTTAAGTGGTTCCAACAAGAACAATGGCCTCACAAGTGTTCAATCACAGGTCACTGACTCTCAATCAGATACTATTCACACAAAACATGGAACATGGAGGCTGAGATTTGAATGTAAAATATCAGACACAATACCCGTCTAGCTAGCTGGCTTGCTAAGCTCAACACACATGGGCATTTGTTTCCGGGTTAACCGACCGTCAAACAAACAGGCTTTCTATACAATGGGACGTTTTGCGGAAAATCGGGGCTTTCGGAATAAAAGCCCTTCTAAACAATGGGCAGTCCCCAAATGATTTCACCTATGTTGTCTCCAGATCAATAAAGGGTCAGACGCCCATGCTACGTATAGATAGGGAGGATGTGCTTATAATTGTTTAACAAGCATGATCAATACACTCATTCAATGTCAGAGAATTCAAATGCCCGCCGTCGGATTTATGTCTGTTGTTGAGTGAGCATGGATTTACCTGTTCTCTGTTCCTTCCTTGTTGGTTGACGGTGGAAGTTCGCAAGTTGATATTACTGCAAAATTGCAATGTTTACATGTTTGGTGTCTGTTGTTTGGTGCAGAGAAATGAAACCACACACATGCCTGAGTGACATACCTCGGGTCACACAGGTCGGGATTCGATCCGACATCTCAACGTCACCGGCCGGAGTCCTTCACCACCGGATCATCTTGAGGGCCAATCAACCCAAAGAACCAAAGAGACTTCATCTTCATCTGCAGAGAAACAAAGGTTACAGTTGTCACACTGAAACATGCTCACACTAAAACAGATGCACAATAAAACCTGTTCATACTGACAGAGTCAGATGTTTTTCTGTGCTAGACTGAGCCCTTTCAAGGACTCCTGATAGCTCAGCACACAAAGAAAGAGCATTACAGTATGAAGGTTGCTGGTTCAAATCCCTCTTTTCTCAGAGGGTAATTGGTCCAATTTAAAAACAATTAAATGTTCTAATTTTTGATTGATTGGATTAATTTACAAATTGCCAATTTGAACACAGTTATTCAAAAGTTTAAACCCAAAACCTTTCCAGGGTTTGGGTTTTAAGACCTTTTCAGACATAGAATGACAGAGCTGTCTTCATCTACCTGTTAAAGTAACGGCTTTTTGTCATTCAAACATTGTTGTTATCTTTTACGCTAATGTTCCTTGCAGGAAATGTTGTGAAACACACTTTTAAACTGGACAGAAACAAAATAAAAGCCTTAACGTTACTCTTTCCACTGATCGAATCATCAACACTGGTTTGGTCAAAATAAATCCTAAATTCATCACGAAAAAATTGGCATCTACGCGCTGTTTTTACCCGGCTCTCGTTCTTCGGAGGCAGACCATTAAATTAACAAAATAAAATCACAAAAATCTGCCAAAAAAAAAACAACCACCAATGTACTCAGCCAATCTAATCGCCCAACCCTAGTGTATATCCATGTCACCAAACCCCTAGTGTTCCTCTGGGCTCACAAACTGCAGGGCCAGGAAGGGCATGAATGTCGTTCGATAAGACTAACTGTTATTTTACAGCTTAATATAGTAATTGCTTCATATGATGATGAAAGAAAAGCAACACAGTGCACAAAGAATGATGTCGTAGGAACATTCAGGTGGCCCAATGGCTGAACAAATATCATAGAAAACCGTGATAAGTTCGCTTAGAATTCAAAATCCTTCTTTTTCTTCCTTAATTAGAGCATTTACCTGGTGGGAAGGAACAAATACTGTAGAAGCATCACCATTTTTATGTGTCTCCATAAAGCTTAACATGCATTCTGCTCTGCTGATTTGGTATGGATGGGACATCAAGAGAAGAAAGAGATGGCTCAGCATTACTTAACACAGCCATTTAAATGCACATTCTGTCTCAGCCTCCCATAAATACACACAGAAGACACAACGGCACATGCGCACATGCAAATTAATATATTACCTCGCCTAAGCACACACAGTGTTTTGTCTTGTCTGCCATAACTTTTAGAAATAATCCTTTCACGTTGGCCGTGTGGGTTCTTGTGCGCGTCTCAATACAATATATGCACAATTGTGCGTGTGTGTCTTCGCATATTGTGAATCCTCTGTCAGCACATCGTGTCAGGAGCTGGCTAGGACTTTCAGAAATGCAGTCACAAGCATATCTTATTTGGATTATGTATAAAACACTGATAGAGGCCGTCTGCTTGCATCAATCAGGAGAGCGAGAGGAAGAGACAGAGGGAGGCAAAAAAAAAAAGACAGGGCAGTGGAGAGAGAGAGAGAAAGAGAGAGAGAGAGAGAGAGAGAGAGAGAGAGAGAGAGAGAGTAAAGGGATGTGTGAGCCTGTGGGGTGAGACAGGAATAGGGAAGTAAAGGTGCAGGATAGAGCTAGTTGAGCATCTGCAAGTACAGAAGTGTTTAAATATGCAGAGGGGAAGAATAGGTTGGTGGAGATGGGAGTTTAAGATTCAAAGAGAGAGCGGAGGGAGAAGAGGAGGGAGATTAACAAAGGTGAGGTGGTGCATGAGAAATTTGGTATACAGAGTGGCGTATTTATCGGAGAAATTGAGAGGATGAAAGCAGAAAGAGAAGGGAAGGTGGAGGGGAGGGGAAGGCTAGCCAGGACGGTTTGATTGATGGGCCGTAGACAGGGCCTGCCGTTCTCCAGAGCAGAACCACTCCAGCACTGGACACCCGCCAGACACTGCAGCCCTAGAGAACCCTACTGTGTGTGTGTGTGTGTGTATGCATTTCTGCAACTGTCTATATGAACGAATGTGTCTACGTGTCGTGAGTGTGAGTGTGTGTGTGTGTGTGTGAGTGTATGCATACGGGCTTATGCAAAGCTCTTCTGTTACAATCTGATGACGCAGACACATGCAGCGAGGGCAAGAGAAACAGGTGTATGTTTAACTTTGTGTGTGTGTGTGTGTGTGCGTGTGTGTGATATCACGATTATCTTGGCCACAATAATTACGATTGACGATATCATCGCGATAATCATCCGGATAAAACTAGTGAAGAAAGCGTTTAAGAAACTAATTTTTTTCCGCATCACAGACGGGACACGTCTTTTTGAATGAACATCGTTTTTAGTGAAACTCTAGTGAAGCTTTTTTAAGTCAGTCATGCGAGGGTTACTCACGATTCTCCCGATAAAGTAATATCACCATAGTCAACTTTCTATGAATGTATTTTTAGCGCATATCCTATATTGTATTTGTGCTTGTGTGTGGGCCATAATCATCTGCATATATGCATGTGTGCTTTCTGCCTATGCATGCTGTGTTGGTAGATTAAGATATATCCTTATATATGTCAAAGCATACATGCATGTGTATTTATGCAGATGCGTACAGCTGTGTGCATGTGTGTGTGTGTGTGCAGCTGTACTCTCCAGGTAGTGTACTATAGACGGCTCAATGTTTTACTTAATCTCCAAGGCTATGCTCAGAGAGGCAGCCCATATTCCAGTTTTCTGGCACATCCCCTGTGGAAGCAGATTGCCTTGATCAAGCCCAGGCAAAGAAAAAAAAGAAAAAAAAGTTGAATAAATCAATGTTTGAAAATCAAAATTAAACTAGAGCACTGCATCCCATTGAAATCTGCAACTGCTCAGTCTCAGTTTGGACACTGTAGACTTGATTAAGGAAACTGTACGGTAATTATAGTGATGACAAGCTGAATATCCACATGAAATACAACCCTGGTATAATGAACTAGCACAGGAAGCAGGATTAACATGTGCATTGTATTTGAATTCAAACCAGCAGCAGTTCTACAACAAAAATAACGTAATTGACCTTCGCTAAGTCCCGCCCCTCGAAGGCAGACTGGCCAATCGTAGCATAACCCAACTCTGACCAGGGTCCGACAACTATAAGGCTGTGCTCTATAGACTCTCATGCAATCGGCTCTGATTTTCTTCATGTTCAGGCTGGTTTTGTGGATTTTGAGCTAGTCATGGTTAAACGTTGTCCCTGGGACTAGTGTATTAGTTACACCCATTACCAGTAGATGTTGGAAGGAGATAAACATTTCAATAACGTTACGTTTCTACGTAAGCGGCAACCTCTGGTGCTGAGAAATGAAGCCAATGTGGAAGTGCCAAAAACTGCAGTTTCCTAAAATGGCCATTTGAGGCTGGCTCTAAAAGCGAGTCAACCCTGATAGCAATCGTTAAAATGCCCAACTTTACATCAGAAACAAACATCATTCACAGCTTGGTACAAAAAAACGGTTCTGGTCTCTATAGCTAACTTCTCTGTTCATGACAACTGTGCAGTCATGAACGGATTTAAACTCACCAGTTTAAATCTTATTAGGCATAAAGTTAAGCATAATTGAGGGTGTGGCCGCTTTGAGTGTTAGGTGGGTGCCCTAACAGTACGCTAGCGTTAGATGTTTGCTCTGCTGTGTCTGCCAGGCCTGCTTCAGCTCCACCAACGATCCACCTCTTTGCCTATTTTTGGATCACCCGGTAGCTAAGCCGCGCCAGCACTGGCAAGATGGTGAAGGCTGGAGACACCCACATTGAGCTTCACTACGGCTCTTTAAAAATCTATGGGTGACGTCACGGAGACTACGTCCATATTTTATACAGTCTATGGTAAAAACCTGTGGAGGTAAAAATAACAGAAGCTGCATCACGTCATTGACAAGCTACTGTAGGTACACTGAATGTATGCTGCTTTTGCTTTTTAATGATTGTAACAGTCATGAAGACCTACCTTGCATTACAGGAACAACGTTGTTCTTTCATTTCATTAGAAGGCATTATGGTTCACCTTAACACTGTGACCTGTAGGCTTTTGTTTCAATCTTTATCTCTTTAGCCAGTTTTCGGTGCTGAGGCAGTTTAACATCCTGGATACATCCTTCAAAAGAATATTGTAGACCCTTCTGTCTGCTTCTCTCTGAAATCACTTTTGAATTGTTTTACAAAAAACGGAAAAAAAAGAACCTCCTCTACAATATCGAAAAATAGTGAGATGGACATGCGGGTAAATTGTTGTAGTCTGCAATCATTTATGCGTTACTTTATAAAAGTAAGATGTACAACCAGAAAGTGCAGTTCAGTGTTGAGTTTCCTTACGCCCTTGTTCATCTTCTGGTGTGGCGTCTCTCTCGGAGAGCTGACATTCATCTGTCCGCCTGTCTTAGCCTGTGGACTTTGACATTTTACAGAGACCCACTGTGATATTTTAACCGTTGAATTAAGCTGCGTGTCCTCAAGAACCCTGCTTGGTCAACGGTAATGTGTGAATTGACACGCATAAAGTAAGTCATTACACAAGAGCACTCAGAAAACTCTTATCAATCTCATGCTTATAGCCAGTTACATAATCATAAAAAATGTAATCTCAATGCCTCAATCTTCACCACGGCTGGAAATCGGAATTCAAAATTGTCCTTAACGTCGCTCATACGAAACACTGACGTAGCGAGTGTGATCAGTCAGCCATGACTGCTGCACGAAGCATATATTAGCCTCCTCTGTAGCTGAAACTGGCTGCAGAGCAGTTCTGTTCCCTGACGATGTACTGCTGAGCCATGAAGTGCAGGAGGATATGTCTCAATTTTTTATTCATGCTGCAGCGGTTTTGGAAAGTTGAACATAGACTGAATAAGGAATGATTATGTAACAACCAAATTGAATACATTAATAATAGGTGATTATATATATAGTTTACCTCAGAACTTGTAAATAACAGTCGGTCCTAAGTGTCGAGGTGCTTTTTCAAACTAACTCGAGGACAAAACCAACTCGGTCTCACTCCCAACTCGTCAAATACCGACACTTGGTCAGTTCCCGTCAGTGTCTGACAGAGAGGCACCTTCATGTGTCTGTGAGAGACGCACAGGGCTTTCAACTAACTCCAGTGTAAACCCATCTGTGTCATTATTATAAGGTCAGAGTAAATGGGTCATTTATAAAAAGCAAGAAATCCCGTTTAGGAAAACAAAACATGGGTCAAACAAACACAGGGCTTTCACCAAGGAGACCACTGATGGTGTTCCATGTGAGACCAAAAGTTAACATCAACTATTTTACCTTACTTTTGTTATTCAACGTAGATACATGTCATAAACTGACCCTAGTCGTAGTTTAGAGCCCAGGGCCACTGGCCAAGGCGTCGTTTTTTGACGAATTGGGAGTGAGAATGTGTTGCGACCTGAACTGGTGGGTCTCAGTCCACTTTCAAGTTAATCTCTACAAACATATATCTGCATATGAATACAAGGCAACAGGACAATATTTTGGCATTGGAGGCATTCTGGTTTCCGTTTGTAGTCCATTTGTAGTCCAGGTAGTATTGACCAATTACGTTTGAGCAGCCTTAGGTTGCATGCAGGTAAACGGTACTTGTGGAGAACAAAAGAGGCAGAGCGCTTTGGCCTAAATGCAATCTCGGAAACCCGTCGGCTATCATCTGATGACAATTGAGCTATTATTTAGCTTTTTTTTTTTTAAATGTATCTGAATTCATTTGCAGATATCTGTTTATAGAGATCAGCTGTGGATGTTGTGTCTTAACTCAAACTCCATTTTTGATTTTTCAAAATTGCTGATCAGGTTGTAAACCATGACCAGTGCAAGGAAGAGGAAGCCTTGGCTCAGATATCCCTCATTATATATTATTAGATCATTAGATATTCGCAGGCTAAATCGGAATCCCAGAAATATTGGCCGATGCCCCCAGAGGCTAAATCATCGTCAGACTGATAGCTGATGGCTTCTGTGATTGCATCCAGGTAAACTCTGGTGGAGAGCAAAATAAAACCTTATTAAATCCAATCCATCCACAGTGAGTGTCAGAGGGGTACAAGAAGGACAAGACTAATGGCATGAAGGTGAAATTAGTGTAAACTGAGTGCAGGAAACATTATTGAGGGCACAAATAATTAAATTGTGTGCACAAATGAATGCTTTTCCCTTTCATGACAGTGTCAGTCAAGTAAAAGGCAGTGGAGGCACCACACACACACACATGAACAAGGTTTATTCTAGAAAGTAGTTTGCCACATGGGTTGCGTTCAAATGACTTCTAATTAAGCGCATGGAACTTCCATCAAACTTGACACTTCACTTCATGTTGCCACTTGGTTGATGTTCTTTGTTTTATCATTGGCTGAAACTTCCTCTTTTTTAAAGGGCGCTCTGACTTACATACACTTGTGCTGCTAATGGTTTACAGTTATTCAACGTGTTTTACGAGCATGCAGCTATTAAAACATGTCACCTCTTTGAGCTGTTCGGGAGCAGAAATCACAAGCTGCTGTAAACAGCTTAGCGAATTTGAGAGGGGACAATGTTTAATCAAAGAAAAACCCGTGAATAAAATACACAGGGAGCCGATTTGATTAACATAAAGATAAAAACCAATGTAGTGCTTTCTCTTTTGATGTGCTCTTCTCCTTGAAATAACACCCTGTTAAAAGAAAAATAAAAGGCCTAATGGGAATTTCAGCGCTTTTGTATTTTGATCAAAATGAAGGCTGTTAATGTGCAGTAATAGCAAATGAGCGAGAAAAAAGAGAGATAGGAGGGTAGCGGGAAAAAAAAAGAAAAATGGCCTTTGATAGCTAAATTAAAATTTTAAGCGCTGCTAAATGCATTTCTGTGCCCACCCGTTGAGCAGGCATTTCTGTAAGTAATTATTTCCTGACCCTTTAAGAACTATGCTTCAACCTTTGCTTTTATTCCATCTTCTTTCATTTTTCTATCAGGCCCCAAACACTTCCCCCGAGCACCCCCCCCTCATCCCAGCACCCCCACCCAACCTCTACCTTCTCTCTCTCTGTCTTTCCTCCTGGCAGAGGTCACTCACAAAGACAAGTTCATTTTTATTCATGTGCTCATTCATGTGAAGAGCCCTCTGAATCTATTTCCTGGAAATTACAGCCTTTGTGTTTTGGTTATTACTCAAACATAGATGGCAACATTTCTCTATTGCAACCATTGTTAGCGTAACTCTGTATTAATGAGCCTTTTTTTTCCCCAGCTGAGAAAAAGGGAGAAAGGGGATCTTTGACAAAAAAAAAAAAAAAAAAAAGAAAAAGAAGACAGAACTAAATGTATAGTCGCTTTACAAAAACAAAAAAAAGCAATATATGGCTCCTATTAACACATCAGTACTAAGTTTACACTATTACCCGCCAATTTGCTTAAACATATTTTTATGGCTGGGGTAAAAGGTTAACTTGTATCATTCATGCCCAGGCATATACTGTGGCATTTATTGCTGCAAATTAGGTTTAAAAGAGTAATGAGATATATTTAAAAGCTGTAATGTATGCTCGGAGGTGAATGGCCACTGTCAGCAACCATTAAAACATTCTTAAGAGATGAATACAGGCAAATTATGAATGAGTCCACAAATGGACTTCCTACTACGTTACGGGATTTTTTTTTTATTTTTGTGTGACAATGATTGGTTTTATCAAGTATTGTGTGAATTTCTTTTCATGTATTGATTCATTATTTAGATAAAATCTTTGAAAATAAGGAACGCCAGGGATGCCCTTTTCACGTTTCTGCCGTCCATACCGATTGCAGAGACCGATAGTTTTTTTTTGTGTTCTGTTATAGCAGCTGTTACAGCAGCTGGAATACAAGACTCCAGACTAACTTTTTTTACCGAGGTCCCGGACCGCCCCCGAAAAAGATTCCCAAAGTCAGTATGAACCGTCAAAAATTCTAAAAGTTATCCTTTTACTTTGTCATTGTCATCTGTAGTGGGTATTTGCTAAAAAAATAAAAAAACACACAATTCAAATGATTAGGAAAATAAATAATGTATTTTTATTCAAAACTTCTCCTTCAAACAAAAAACTGCAGCAATAGATTTGCTTGGATTAGTTCTTTATGTGCTAAGAAAAGAAATGGAAACATTTATAATTCCATGACAACTCGGCAAACTGCAGCTTCAGGGCTGTGTGGGTATGATTGACAGGTGCCTGGCAACGAAGAAAACCACGGCATAACTGTCATCACATTTTGATCCAAACATCCTAAAATCCTGTTTGGTAGGATGGAAGTTGGGGGCCGTTAAATGATTCAAGTCGATTAGGAAAAGTGACAATTCATTTTAAATTGTATTAATCGACTTAACATTTCAGCGCGACACTGTGGTTTTTACAGAAGAAACCTCATTTTGGCGGCAGTGGAAGTGAACCACATCTTTGGCACAGACAACTGTTTTTCCTTCAAATAAAAAAAAAAAAAAGTCTTCTATCACAAACACCGATGCACACTGGTGAGAGTTTAATGTTAAAAAATGTAAATGTCAAAGCCACATATCACTGAGAGTGACAGCTTATCGTGTGTTGAGTTATCATTCTGTCAATCTGAACAGGCTTTCAGTGACCTTCTCTATTTTAAAATGGCAAGTTCCACTTTATGTGCTTTGCTGAGAGATGAAAGGATGGATGACGAAAGGGATGGAGAGGAAGACACGGGGGTGTGGAGGGGTTGTGGCAATATTTATGGTGTCATGAAAGGTAATTAAATAGCACAGTGTTACTTTTACCAGCCTGATCTAATGATGTCACAACGACTCAATAAAGACGCAATGTTAAAGGTTCAGTCCCCATAATTCACCCAAAAGCAGTTTTAGGACTAAAGCTGTCACTTTTCTTTACTTACAGGTAGAGGGAAATGCTTGAAACTGAATAAAAGGCGTTTCAAAATACCCTCAACCACTTCAGGAAGGAGCTAACTGGGGTCAACCAACCATGTTAGCTTCAATGAAATACAACCAAGGCATTTTAAAATAAACCCGTTTTACTCTTTAGCCAACATAGAACTTCACGTGGAGGAATGGGAGCAAAATCTAAGAGAACCACAAGGAAATGTGACAATGAACACAAACGGGACTAGAAAACGCTAAAGTGAAGACCACTGTTGGAAAAAACAGTATTAAAGAATGAAAAATAAAAATAAAGTGTGGAAGAGAGTGAAGGATCAAAGAAGCGAGAGTAAAAGGAAGGCATCGGATAGAGAAGACTATCGGCTACTAGGTCATTCCATCCTGCAGATTTATTATAGGAAAGGCAGGCTTGTTACAGGCTTCTGTGCTTCTTGCTTTACAGAGCAAATAAAAGGCAGACATAATTAAGACTACCAAAGGTATAAATCGTGTATGTGAATGGCCCATTGCACACATCGACCGCACAAGTAATTTACATGGCCCTTTGAGAATTTCCCTCAGAGTTTTCTCTGACACTCACGAAGGTAGTGTTGAGAGAGAGAGAGAGAGAGAGAGAGAGAAAAGAGAGAGAGAGAGAGAGAGAAAAGAGAGAGAGTTAAAGGAGAGAAAAAAATTATCCAAATAGAAGGTACACTTTATTTCAAAGCTTTATTCAAAAGATTCAACTCACTAAAAACTATTATTACCTAATATCAGTAATTACTAACTATTATTTTGCTTCAAGGTTACATGACGTGCGTTAGTACAGATCATCAATACCCTTTTGTCCCAAAGAGAAGTACTGTCAAAGGAATGTTGCAGTGAAAAGGTTTCACCGTGTCTTGTGAAATTTAGCTCGAACCCCTTGTAAATCTAAAGTCAGCGATTATCAACGGAGCACATGCAGTTGTTTTCCGGTGTGCTGCTTCAGTCGATATATTAAGTGATGTGTTCTGTCGTCTTGTTCTTTCTCGTTCACTCGCCTTGTTTTGTGTATTGGCTGGTGTGAAATACAAAAAGATACAGGAGTGTGCTGTCGTTTGGCCTCAATTGTTTCACAAAGAAGATCTCTATCACGAGGCAAAAAAAAACAAAAAAACAACCCGCACTTAAAAATGTTTTAACCTAAAAAAAACAAAAAACAAAGAAGATGTGTGAGAAACCTGAACTAAAAATACTCATTGCTGTTTCCAAAACGTCTGTTCAATGGAAGTGTATAACCAAAACTGTATACTGAATTTCCTCGTTTAAGGTGTGGAGGGGGAGTGGGGGGGGGCAAGCTGTGCTGCCAACTAGCTGCCATTAGTAGCTCAAAATGTAATTATTAGCCAGAAAAGAACATGAATATTGAAAAAAAAAAAGTCAAAACTGCCCCACGATGACAAACCAGGGCAACGTTTGTTCAACATTCCTGAGCTTATCAATAATCGCCCAATCTGGTAAAATTTCCTGGGCGTTAAACTTTGTAATGTAATGTAATGTCCGACAGTAGGCATTGAAAAAAAAAAGACAATGATAGTTACCGACATGTGTATTGCCACTATCTTCAGTTTGATGGCATGAAAGGCCTGCGAGTTGTAACTATGGTAACCTCTCCCGTTGTTACTGTACAGTCCACCCCACATACACATACATAAACATGGCATTAGACACAAAATCCCTGTGAAGCCTCATGGGAGGTGTAGTTATTGTACTGAACAAAACATTCATTGTGGCAGCGTTTGCATTGAGTGTTGGAACGGTGTGAACTTGATGATGAGCAGCAAAAATGGCACTTTGTCACCCTGTTGTATATACGCAGAAATATCCTCAGGAAATGTCATTGTGCACGTTCACTTCCACTGTGAACACATTGTTCCAAAAAAAAAAAAAAAAAGTATCCTCATGACAAATTCCAAAAACTAACAGATTGAGGATATTCTCCTGCAATGGCCGTCCATGTGAATGTGTGATTTCCTTGTGACATTACTGGAACAAAAACCCCAACCACCGCAAAGGGTTTCCAGCCCCCTCCCTCTCCCAGAACTACGGCTTTGCTCGCACTCCCTTCAGCCTCATTTCCCTATTGTGAGTCTCCCGCTCCAGTGACAGAAATAGGCAGCATGGAGGACCACTCCACGGTTCAGGAAAGAAGCTACATCTTTACCCTCGCTAAAGGTGTTACCACACTCTTTTGAAGATGGTCTTAATTGGGTTAGGAGGGGGTGTGAGGGGGTGTAGTGAGCATGCAGTCCATCGTTTGAAAATCCTCCCCTCCTGATTTGAGGAGGTGTAAAGAGGAGAAAAAAAGAGGTTTAATTGATCCCCTAGTGGTGTATGTAGCTTGGCATCCCTCTCAGATAAAGGTGGGGGGAGATGTTACGCAGGCCTGGCTTAGCAATTGCAGTCAACCATCACGACACACCAAAGACTAAAGATACACCATTTTCTACAGGTTTTTTGGGGGGGGGGTTGTATTAAATGTATAATATGCCTCATTCTACCCTTTCCGTTGCTCTCGTAAAGGCTTATTTCAATAAGTGTTACCATACCACAATATAAAGTCTGTATTACAGACAGCAGAAACCTCTAGCTTTGTTAAAATTGCTCGGTGAGTGCTCGAAGACGAGCAGAAGTGTCAGCTTTCAACTGATATCCTGGGATAACTACTCCAAGCCTCTTTTGTACAACGATCAACGCATCATCCGTTGTGTCGATTTAAACCCTATGAATGGATATTCACTGTATACACCAGCACATTAATCATGAGGTAATCTACTGGTGGCTTTTATATATACAGTATATATATATATATATATATACTATATATATATTTATTTTTTTTTTTTTGGGAAGGTTAAGAGAAAACATACTTTACATTGAAGCAGTGTAGGTCCAGACACCGTTTCACCAAAGCAATTCAATTAGACATAAAATACTGATGTGATCCAACATAATGACAACTCATACTCTTAACGTTTGGCCGAGGCACTGAAGAAACACGAGGTGATTTTTATTGCCGGTAGAGAGGATATTGCTTAAAGTGAGAGACTTAAAGTCTGCCGCGTGGGTGTCTGTGTTTGTGAGCAGAGGATAGGGAGACACGGAAAGGGGAGAGAGAGCCTCTATGTATTGAAGATAAAACAGCAATGTCAAATTGGTTTAGGAAATGTGTTTTTGTAACCTGCAACATGCACTCTCAAAGTCACTTTCTATTTAGATGCTTGGGTTGATAAATCAGTTAGTTTGCATTGAAATGAGCTCTCTTGACACGCACAGTTTTCATGCAGCCTCTACTGATGTACTGTAACACACACACACACACACACACACACACACACACACACACACACACGCACACACAGTCTTCCTGTTTTTCTGCACTATTCACCTGTGCCTCTCTTTCCCATATAGGCACTCTAGAACCAGCAAGTTGAGTTGATAAATTAATCATCAAATAAATAAAGTCCTGTATTACCTTAGTCTATGCGTATCAATGCCTCCCTATTTTCCTATTCTCCACAGAACTAAACCCTCATCATCCACTTAAATCACACAGGGGGGGGGGGGGGGGTCGGTCAAAATCAAACGAATGAAGAAGAAAAAAAATCCCTGCTCCTGTGGGGATCGCAGCCATGTGAAACTCATCATGTGAAATAGGTGCTCATCTGGCCTGGTCTCAGTGGTTCCGGTGAAAAATCCCATTACAGAGTGTAACAGAAATAACCAAAGCACCTCTTCTCTAAGCCGCTGTGCTTTTTTCGTTTCCACTTACACCTTCTCATTATTCTCTCATCCACTTGTCAGAACTTTTCCAGGTGGCTGCATCTTACCTTTCCTTAACTCCTCGTCCTGGTTTTAATCTCCGTTGATATTCTTATCACAGGTATTATATCTAATCCCCCCCCCTCTCTCTTTATCTCTCTTTTTTTCCTGCCATCTCTGCTACTCCTGTCCTGCTCCTTTTGCTCCCCCCTCCGACTTCGTCAATACTTCTGATCATTTCATAATTTCTCCCTGCTCTGCACCTCCACCGTTCGTCCTTCTTATGTTTCTCCTCACATCAAGACATCAAGGCACAAACATCAGTCCTTTCGTCTGAGAGATTTCAGTCATCTAAATCTAACTAAAGTGCGCGTGTGATATTTTGACCTAGACCGTCAATGCCAAAAAAAGAGTGTTTGGCAAGTTACTTTGAAAAATGACTACTTTACACTATGTGTCTGTTTCAAGTCATGCATTATGCTACTTTTGCATGACTTTTGCCAAAATAAGTGCAGAAGTACGACCAGGCGTGATAAAATGGAAGCAGCAAATGTTGTTTCACAGCAGGTAATCAAAGCACACGACAACAATATCTTGAGAATGTATAACCACTCTAACTGCTATGGAAGATTAGCGTCGCCCGTTTGCTTTTTATTATCTATTTGGGCTACTATCTATATTTTTGACACCATTAGCAAAAAAACGGAAGATGCTTGCCCTCATACTTTGTGTGGATGAGCTTGTCGCCGCTCAATCTGACGAGGAGGATGTGGGTGGATGACACGTTGGAGAAAACAATCTGGTGAATATCTTATCCTCTTCCAAGAGCTACGGGAGCCTGGTTCCTGGCCCATTCATGCATTCACATGCAGCGATTACCACTTTGTATATAAATCTCCCGCGACTAGCAGGCCCCTTGTGTTTTTCTTTTTCTGGTGGCGGACTGGCCGAAGTGCCTTGGTGTTTTCACAAATATTTATTTTATGAACACTGGTTTTTATGCAGTTTCTAACTCTATAACACACCTTTAAACAAGTACACATTCTCCACTTTGATTCAAGCCTAACCTAACACTTTTTTAGTCCATCAGACATGTTACAGACATCCCAGCGCAATCTCGAACTAATTGCAATTATACTGGCGAGACACTACAGGCAAAAACATTGTTTTACATGCCCTGCTCAGTTTTGAGAGTTTGGGCTATTTTGCTTTCCATGTCTTCTTTCAGACGAGTGGAAAGAAAACACACACAATGCACATTCAGGTGTTTATTTTTACTGACTTCATCTATTTGTGTCTTTAGATTTCTCTTAAATTCACAGAAAGTTAGCATTACATAATGCCTCATTTGTATAGTTAAATATAACATTTCAGAAAACTTGAAATACAAAAAATGATTGTCTTAATGTAAGTAATCAACTAGTGGTATCTATTAACTCAAAACAAAACAAAAAAATATTCACCTGTAGTGTCTTTCTAAGTGTATGGAATTTTCATCATCATCTTCAAAGGCTTTCTCAAAATGAGTTTTATCTTATACTCTGCCAGAAATCTCCACTTCAGTAGCACTTACATGAAGCAAACTTTCCATTTTCATTCCTATCTATATTCTGAAGGTTTTTACAGAGGGCTTTGTTCATATATCATTCATGGCCTGATTTATGTAACATTTCATTCTTAAAAACAAGGGGAAAATATGTATTTATTTTATGGCTTTTGATAGTATTTGCTGATTCATGTGCTAAAGGAATAATACAAAGTACAAATCCCCACAGTAAAAACATTTGACTCTAATATGTCAACAATATAGAACAAGAATTTTGAACCTGGGTTTATCTAATTGTCAGATTTCTGTTCTGGGAAAGGTATGGAAATGAGCACGTGTTTAATAAGATAATGCCTCATTTGCGCATTCAAACATAACATTTCAGATTTTCTTTTACCCTATTTACGTGGAGGATCTCCCCTCTAATAAGATAATAGAGGATCTGTGGCACACTCGGTCACCCTGTCATTGAAAATAATAATTAAAAAGAGACAGATTAGAGAGACAGCAACAACTTCTAATTAAAGACTGTCTGGCATTTTAATCTGACAAAGAGTCTGGGTGGAACATGATGCTTAATTTGTACTATAGCTAATCCGCGAGTATTTGAAAAGTCATGATATACTTTAGGTTTGAAACTGACCAAACTGCTTTTTATTCAATGTTGCCAACTATTTTTAATTGAGAGCAGCTAAAGTCCGCGCAAGAAAGTTGCTACATGTCGCTTCATTGCATCATGTGCTAATTTGAATATTGGTGACATCATAACTTAACTATTTAAATATATACACAATTTTTTTAATAAATATATTCGAAAAATTAGGTCAAGCCAAACTTAACTGACTCCAACAAGTTTTATCATCAGCTTATAGTTTTCAAGCTGCTATCTTCTCATCAATTCACATCTTTTACCAAAAATGTTCCCACTTTTACCCACTGTGCAGCTGAATGTCATGAACAGGTTCTGGACTCTGGAAAGAATTAACTCTTATACTGATAAATATTGACAACTCTCTTCAAGGAGTTAAAGTCAGCCCAAAAACTCGCTAGATTTGTTGCTGTATGTTTCAACATCATTTTATTATATTCAGTATAAAAGGTTTACAGTGTTATAAAACAAATCCAAATATGTGATGACATAACAGTTGGATACAATCAGTCAGAACCCCCCATTTAACATTAAGTAACACAGTGGTTAAATATGTCGGTAAAACATATATGATCTAAAGAAAAAGACCAGACTAGTTTTGACAGTGATTATGAGACATAAAGCCAAATATATTGCCCTCTGTGATCTAATTAGGTAATCTTTTATGTGGCACAATGTGCTTCCACTGTAAAGGGCCTTTCAACAGTGTGTTTGAGCTCTGATAGTAAATAATCTAGGACGACAAATCTCTTTTGTCTTTAACGTCGCCAGATCTAGCAAAAAAGTTGCTAAATTGGCATGGCTTACCCGAACACACTACCCTAACTGGTGAGTTAAACACTTACATGCTAGCTAGCTTACCCATTTTGAATGTTCTCATCCGATTAAATGACGTTATCAGTGGTTATCGCTACTATTCTAATGTGTCAAGCTGCACCTACTATTTTGTAAAAAGAGAAAGCGAAACTTTAAACAACATCTTCTTTCGGTTTAGGCAACCAAACTTCTTAGTTCGTTAGATTTCAGAAAAGATTGTGGTTTGGGTTAAAATAAGTGTTTGTAAAGTGAAAGAGAAACTCAACATTGTGAACACACAAACAACAACACATTGTTGGTTTCTCACGGGACGCGATCACCTCTCTCTTGGTTCCCGAGACGGCAACGGCCGAAAACCAAGACGGTGCCAAAACGCCAAACTCGAGACTTCAAAACCGTAATCCACAAACAATGGGTGACGTCATAGTCACAACGTCCACTTCTAATATACAGTCTATGATTCATACTCACTGTCACACTCTCTCCTTAAAAAAAATGCACCGGCGGAGAGATTTGTTCGTACACACGATGCATAAATACAGTGTACTATCAGCCTTCCATTCACTGTTCAGTGTAGGAGTCTAATAGGTTTAGTATATAGATGATAGCATATTCAGAATTTGGTGTTTCTTCCTGAACATCCTTGACTTTACCTTTTGTGTCGTTTTCCAACTCTCAAATTCTATAAACAAGCAGCGTACTTGAACAGCGACGAATGACACAATCACTGTTACTGCCAATTGCCGTTCATTGTGTCTGTACGGGTCAAGTATTTTGTGTATGTGGGCGTGTGTAAGCGCGCAGTTCCGTGTGGGTGCTTTTATGTGCAGTGCTATTCAATGCATACGAGCACCTTATTACACAATCAGATTATGCCTGTGTTTATCAGTGGCATGATTAATGGACTGGGCCGAATGGAAGCAGAGAGCACTAAGGATTCATTTGGGTCCCTGACAATTTTTTATGTATAGGCTGTAAATTACGGTCCCCACAAAATGTAAGTGTATTATTGAAAAGGATGCTTCCACTCTAAGCATCAGTAATGGCTATGGTGTGTATGAGTGCGAGTGCGAGTGTGTGTGAGATGTATGTGTCCAAGAGCCTTTCTGTTTGTTTCCGAGGGTTTAAGTGTGTGTGTGTGTGTGTGTGTGCGTGTGTGTGTGTGTGTGTGTGTGTGTGCGTGCATGTGTGGAATGATGGTGGTGTGGGTGGCGCACATGCATTTTTAAATTGAAAACATGACACACCCGCAGTGATGATTTAGTACTGGGCTAGAGAGGTGTTCTGAGCAGTGAATGCTGCCTTTGAACAGCAGAGTGGAGAGACAGAGAGAGGGCCATAGTGTTATTCAGCACTAAAAAGTATAACTGCCACTGTGGGAGAGGTACTTAATACTAACAGTTTGCTGCATGCCAAGGCTTCTCATACACAAAGTAAAATAATTGTATTCAGCCACTTATTAAGGCACTTCATCGACATGGCCTTGGGAGTGTTTGGATGGTGCTACGTTTGTGCATTCAGCATTACTTGGGGGCTAATTCCACGTGCAAAACTAAAACTGTGGCTTCATTATATTGTGCAAATTTTATATACATTTTTTGACAAACTGACATTGTTCATATCAATGTTACTACTACATGCACACCAGTTTCAATCACATGTCCAAAACAAGCCTTTACAGATATAGATCAAACTAGAGTCCATCTTGTGATTGGATCATTGGATTGGTAAAAGGGGAGGGGTGGGGGGGGGCATAGTGCTATACCAGCTAATCGTAAAAGAGTGCAACCATGGGATTATCATGTGACCAATTACATGAATACAGCTCACAGCTTCAAAAACGGTCATGCCGCTCATTTTTCAAAATAAAAGTGTGCTATTATCCAAGATATAATGCGGACGAATCAATCTTCCACTAGCATTTGAGGAAACGAGTTTAGCTAAGAGACAGCAGAATCATTTTAGCCGGCTAACGTCACACTAGCCTGGATTTGTTGAGTGTCTTTCAAAGAGCGGGGCCCAGTTAGGTGACACGCTGGCTGTTCAATCAATTCCCCCGTGAATGCATGGCAGAGGACACAGAGGTTAATTAGCCTCCTATAGAGTTAGTGACAGCCATGCTGCATATCATATCATCCGCCATTAGAGCCGTCTGGGCTCATAACAGACTGCTAATCCAGGCAAAGGGCCATCTGATGGCTGACAATAACTCTAGAGAGAGAGAGGGAGAGAGAGAGAATGGAAGCAATAAAGCAAGAGAGAGACAAGCTCTGTGCCCGTGTGTACATCGTATACCTCAGGGCAGGTCACGGTTCACTGGCTGCCGTCCTCCAGATTACAAAATACTTTGCATGCAGATGAAGTAAATGATGAGTGTCCTTGGTGAAACCAGCTAAGACATGGGTCAACTGTAAACTGGCCGTTATACATCTTGACATATCCTCCCTTAATGATTCAGCGAAAATGCCCCGTTTTTGGATGGTTGACCACAACTTCGTTTCTGTGGATTTGCTCTAAACGTGGCAAACTGAAATCACCAGTCAGTTTAGTTACTCCATTCAAATCATGAAATCCCTTTCCCGCCCGTCACTGTCTTCCTCGGCAGATGCTGCTGTGCCATCTTGTCACATGAATTAATGAATCTCTATCTGCTGTTGATGATGTTCTCCTCAGCAGATGCAGTTTGACTTGTTAGGCCAAAATAAATAATAGAAGCTGACAAACTTCAGCTTGCATCAAGAGCGGACCCTCAAGCATAAAATTGCAGCACACTTCAAGCTAGATTTTGCATCAGCAAGTGGTATGAAAAATGTAATAATTATGCTATTAAACATTGGTATATTCAATAATGAGCTGGTTAAGATTCTGAGCATGCAAGCCTCCAAAGTAAAGTAATGATCTCGCCAGGGACAGGCACACACTTAAAACTATGAGGCCGTGTAGGGACTGAAAACCTTGAAAAATGTGTGGACAAGAGTATGTGTGAGTTAATGCTGGAATGTGAGTAAAAGATAGAGCTGGAGCCTTTCTGTGTGTATGCGTGTGTGTGTTTGTGCGTGGGTGCACGTGCATACTTATCTATGTGTGTTTTGCTTTCGTTTAGGGTAATTAAAAGCTAATACGCAGCAGAATCGGCTCTGTGCTCTCTCCTCAATTAGTCGTCATCTATAAAGAGACACATTTCCATTCTTTATGCTGTCGCTTAATTATGATAGATTTCCTTCCCATTCTCCTTCGTTTTCCCCTTCACTTTTTTTTTTTCCCCTTCTTCTCTTTTCTATAATGAAAACATAACTAGCTGAGTCATTTTTAATCAAGCGTTATTATGGATTTTGATCAAAAGGAGAGTTTTTAGCTTACTACAGCAGCTTGATTTAAGACTGTTTTCTTTTTGTTCTTCATCATTATTGGTTTAACTTATTAGGGCTCATTGGCTTTTACATAGAGACACAGAGAGACAAATGGTGTATAATGGAGAATTTGTTTTTCCCTCTGACTGCACAAAGTCAAGGGGGTATGTTATCCACAGATTAAACGTCTCGTGCATTGAAGAACAGTATTCAAATTATTTACTGTTCCGGGGAAAGTATTGTAATAACTGTAATGTATAGTGCAAAGATCTTTACAATTAGAAAATTAATCATGTGAAAAAAAACATTAAATAGTGTATTGAGTGACCCATTTGAAATGTAATCAGCCTATTAAATAAGCGTTATCAGTGGTTATCACTACTATCCTAATACGTCAGATGGGCCAACTGGTACCTACTGCCTTGTAAAAGTGAAAGTGAAACTTAAAAACAACACTTAACATGTAAAACTGAAGTGGTTTGGGTTTAAATAATTACGTTTGAAAGTTAAATTAAACATGAACACGACAACAACGCTTTGTTGGTTTCACACCAGTCTCCTGGTGGAAACCAGGGCAGCCATTTGGAATTATGGACAGGGTGACAACATTTCTAACAATTTCAACTGTCCAAAAATCAGCGTAAACCATTAAATATTTTAAGTGTTATCCTTTAACTTTGTTATCGTCATCTACAGCGGTTATTTGCATAAAAACACACACATTCTAAATAAATAGGAAATAAATCATTGCATTTTTATTGTAATACATGTTTTGATTTAAATAAAATAAAATTGGATTTGTAGTTTTAATTATGTAATATAAGCTGCCGAGAGCTAGTGTAAGGAAGTTAAACAGGTCATAATTCTCTCTCCAATATCTATTTTATATTGCTTTAAAAATATCTCCTTCAAACAACTGTATTTATTAAATGTTCTCGCCAAAGCTACATTTTACATTACATTTGAACACATCATGATAACGCTAGAATTAACCTTCGCCTAATATTCACCTAATTTGCATTTTTACTGAATAGAGCTTTAACGCACCTCTATGTTAGTCAATGCAGACTTCTTTAACGTTAGCTCCGTTATTTAGCCAAGCATGACTGGGCTGCCCACCTGCTGCTAACTGCTAACAGCTAACGTTAACTCCCCTTTTGACAATTTCAACACAGATTTGTTGTTCACAAGTCGCATTATCACCAGACCTTTGCATGGGCGCCCCCTGGGCATTGGACCGGGAATATCTTCACCTTTTGACCCCCCCAGACGACAGGGGCCTGAGTTTAGTGTCCTAACCTCTACCCCTTTTTCGCTCTGTATTCTACGTCACATGATTTCCGTCTTTGCTCCTGTCATTATTACTACGGTCACTACTGCTCCTTGTATGGATTTTCTCTTATTATGTCCTCTGTTCTATTGTCTCTCATTACTAAAATTATTCATACGCTTTGAGAGTCTTCTCGAGAGGTGCGTTGTAGGCTGAAGGTGATTTACACAGCAAGCAAACAGTGAAGAACCACGCCAATTCTCCTCAATACTTCTTTGTGTATATTTTAAAAAAAAGAACAGTGATGGAGCTACTGTAAATCTTGCAACACATGTTGTTTTTCTTCCACCTCAGATTTGTGGAATCCGTTCATGATTCCATGTTTGCATTATTGATTCTGTACATGCCGTGCTACCGTTGCATACATACACAGACACAGTTGAAAAGACACAGTGAAGCACACCGGCGTCACACGTCAATGCCAGCTCAGGCACTGATCTGAGGAACACAGGAAAGAAAGGAATGATGGAGTGGTGCGCGTTCTCTGAATATGTATATTTGTGGTGAGGAAACTCATCATAGTCACAGCCAGTCCCTCGAACACACACACACACACATACACACACACATACTGACACAAACACGCTAATGCTTGACAATTTCCAGGTGAGCTCACAACTTAAGATTGATGGTGTAGACAGAGCAGCATATGTTTTGTCATCTCTCTCCCTCCCCTTACTCTCTATTCCACTCTCTTATTGTCACTGGTTTAGTGCGGTCTATCTGGATCAATCATCAATCTCTCTGCTCCTCTTCAGTTACTCCTCCCCTCCCTTTTTGCTCGTCCTCCCTCCCCCCTGCACATCCCACTCCCTTTCGATATATTACACGAAATCTTTATTCGGCGCGAATCCACTTAGCACAATGGAGACTAAACAAATGTGTGTGTCAAACCCAGATGGCGTGATCCCAATGCTGTAGAGGGACAAAGGGAGGGGTGACAGAGACTCCGGCAAAGGAGGAGGGAATGAAAGAGAAAAAGACCATCAACAAAATAGAATACCTGTTTTTTTTCTTCGTTTAAACAATATGATATTTGTCAACCATTTTGTCCACTCTGATTGTCCAACTTTTCATTCCACCTCCGTTGTGGAGATTCAGGAAGCATGGACTTAAGCGTGGATGGTGTATCGGGACAAGCCTCATAGAGCTTTCCAAATACAACATACTAGAAAATAATTCTTGTCTCTGAGCCAGACCAAAAATGCACACAGAAATGTATCCTCATGGATTAGCTGTTGTTGCTAACTGCATAGGAATTTACATACTTCGAGAGCAACCTTTCCCACTGACTAAACGATCTGCCTGCACTGGTTTGTTTGAATGTGTGCGTAAGTGGGCTGCTGACGATTGTTAGTAGGCTAGCTCGTTGGTGAACTAACACGTTTCCCCAGAAATTGGTCCATGTGCATTTATTTACAATACCTAATCCAGGGAGCTAATTCCTGTGTATATTTCAGTCGGACTCAGAGACGAGCATTTGAAATGTTTTATTTAAAAAGATTAAGGAAGCTCAAGCTGCTTGCATAGATTTGTTTCCCAGAAACTTAAGTCAGAATGGTCACAATAATAAGAATAGTTTCCCTCAAATCTTCACTCCTGAGTCTGTCAATTTAAAATCAGGTTGGGAAATAACCAACAAGCACAGAGTGCCTAAGGGTCCCAGCCTCACCCCTAACCTGGAGTGCCTGGGTGTTGATGTGGACCTGGATAGGGTAATGGTTCGGGAAGATGAAACAGCACATGGCTAGAACTGGAAGCTATAATTTCCAGTTCTCTGGTTCATATTGGTCGTTATAGTAGGAGGAGGAAACATCAAAGACGCACGTATGCTGTTGACACAGCTCGACCGTCCCGGCATCCATATTTTTTCCATCCAAAAGATGCGTCGTTTCGCCATGGTACTTTCAGACGCTCCTCTTTGTGCAGGCGCAGTGGTAAAAAAAAATTTATTAAATAAATCGACTTGCGGCTCTGCTTTAACTGTGAGAGAGCCTGACAACGTCCGAATAACATTTCTGACATGTAAGACGTTTACTTACAATCTTACAGTGTATGCCCAGCTTAAGTGTATGTTCACAGTAAATAAGGTTCCCGCCTAGACTGCCTGTATATATACACCACACAGTCATATGTAAATGAGTTGCACGCAAGTTAACAATATTATTTACACAAGCTTACAGCCTCCTAAGTGGGCATCATGGGCTTCACCAGCTGTCATAGTGTGTCTGCACTACCTCTCTGTATGCATTATTTGAAAGCATCTAATGGCTATGGAGTGTGACGTGAAAGACCTGCATTGTGTGCCACCACCACATCATGGTGTGTTAGGAGGTCATAGTCAGTTCACCTACAGTATTTTCTGTGAAAACTGGCTGCAAGAAACCTGTTAGAGTCCACCTGTGTTCACAGATTTAGGGTTACACAAGGGCTGACACAAACACTGCTACAGCACTTGTTTTTCTTTTTGTCATTTAGCCTTGCTCTTGCCAGCTGAGCGAAGGCATTCTCTCTCTGCTTTCATTCCTTAGTTCTTTACGGTCTTCCGTGATAATCTATCCCAGGCGGCCGGGCCAAAGGATGAGTCTATTGTAGAGGAGGAGGAGAACAGGGAAGATGAAGAAGAATGAAGGGAAGGAGAGGGGTAGCTCTGAGCTAGTCTCTGTCTCCCAGAGAGTTTTTTTTTTCAGTCAGAGCGCGTTCTCTATTGACCTCTGCCCCTTATCGATCCACCCCTCTTAATGTACACCATGCGTGTGTGTGTGTGTGTGTGTGTGTGTGTGTGTGTGTGTGTGTGTGTGTGTTTGTGTTTTACGCAGAGGCAGGGAGAAACAGAAGCAGGTGTCCTGTGTGTGTACATGCACATGCGTGCGTCAGCGTCTGATAATCTTCAGTAAGTGCCTTCATAACCATAAAACCAGTGGGGAATATCTTTTTTTTATAACAGGAGAAAAAAAAAAAACAAGAAGGGAAGATAGCTGCCTAGAGGAAATACTTCACAGTGTGTAATGTATGAGTGGAGATGGGGTGAAAAATGAGGAGAAATATGGACAAAACAATTAAGGATACAGGCGAAGTATTGTGAAACTGAAGGGAAGAGGAAAATACCAAGAGTACAAGAAAAGAGTATGGAGGTAATTTAAAGAGGTAAAAGGCTCAAGGGATCATCCAGCGTTTTTCTCTTTACTCGCCTTCCCTCTTCCTGCATAAACACTTTGACAAATGCACACACATACACACATGAACATTCATATACACCACTCCGCCCTTCATCCGCAGCTGCATTTTCTTTCTTTTTTTCTCTTTTTTTTTTTTTTTTATCTCTGGCCTTATTCCACAGCTTATGAATTTTAATAGGCCTCAATCAGAACACCTCAGCAGTGTTTTTCTATCTCCCAAAGTAATGGACTTGAACCACCTGAGAGTTCTTAGACAGCTCTGTATTCGTAGAGCTGAGGAAGTCAGAATGAAATGGGGAGGAGAGGAGGGATGAACGATAAGGGCGGACGGGCTGTGGATGAATAAGAGAGCGACGCATGGGTGGCGGGAAAAAGAACGTGCCTGTGGAGTGATCGTCGATAGCGGGTGGGGTGTCAGGGGGAGACAAATTGAGAGAGGGAGAGTGGCCTTGGCTCCCAAATGGATTCCTACTGGATGTCAACACATATGTCAGCATGCATGCAATCTCACACATAAACACATGCATAAACCCACACTCGCACACCCTAAATGAGAATCGGATTGTTTCTGGGTTGCCTTGCTCCTGGAAACCCCGCCCCCCCCCCCCTTAATTACAATCTGCACTGACAAATGGGCCTGCTTGGTAATGCAAAGGCAGGCAGGCAGGCGCACACACACACACACACACCCACACACACACACACACAGCGAAAGAGAGGAAGAAGAGAGATGCACTGTTTTTACTGATTAGGTGTGTCACCGTTCTTTTTGGACCTTGTATTTAGGCACACAGCTGCACACACCTACACTTCACACACACACAGACACACACTTTATTTCCCCAGCAGATCTAAAGCAAAACCCGCTCTGCATTTATTCTGTTGGAAATTGTCTCTATTGTACCATCCTCTCCATGATGTGTAGCCATTTGTCGAAATCAATGGAGCCCAGAAATTGGTATTATTCTTTCAATGGTTCATTCTTTCTCCCACCCTCACTCTCCATGCCTCTCCCCGTGCCCGTCTTTGCTCATGCTTGAATGAGAAAAAGTGATTACCTGAGAAAGAAAAGGGTTAGTACTTTGGTGAAAGGTGGTAGTTGTGTGTCTGCTGTCTCTGTGAAAAGACCTGTGTACAGCTGTTTGCACCTCTGCACATCTCCTGAATGCCTTATCTCGCCCCCTCGTGCGTCGACTCCAACGTAACTACACACACATCACAGCACAATGAGACGTCGACACAATGAGGCACACTGCGAGTGCTCACAGGAAACACAATCCACACTCTCCATGTGCCAAAGTTGATAGCCTGAAAACAATGCTTCATCAGCATTCGCCATAATCACAGCACTTTTAAAGATCTCAGGGCTGAAAGACAGGGGAGCAGCACAATGCGTAAACACAGCCATAAGCCAGCTCTATTCACAGGACATGTAGTTCTACCAACTGTTAAAGCCATTCCCCATCTCGCCAAAGCAACAATGGAGCGCAACAGTGAGAGACTGAGGGACTCTATTGGTATCGAGCGCTGCCGAATAGTCGGCCGACTAGCATTCACTGTCACAGCGGACGAATGGTTTAATTGTAGACTAGTGTGAGAAAAAAGGAGAGAGAGTGTGTAGTTTTGTGTATTTTTACGTGTGTTTGTTCCTCTCTCTGCGTGTGTGTGTGTGTGTGTGTGAACGAGAGGACCCGGGGAGGTGACAGCCGTTATCTCGGGCCTACAGACAGACACTTAGCCCTCCGCCAACCCTCAACCACTCGTCCCTATGGCATGCTCAAAAATGTCACGAGCTGGCACTGTCAGTACACTGTGTGTGTGTGTGTGTGTGTGTGTGTGTGTGTGTGTGTGAGTGGTTGGGGGGGCTAGCGTTTGTATGTTGGTGCACCACATCAAACTCCTTTGTGTGGGACTGTGCAATTTGAGCGTGAGCTGATGTGTCCATGAAAATGATGTCAAATATACGTCTGCTGCTTTGTGGATAGTTTGCTTTTTTTGTTTTTTGTTCACACATACAAACACCAACCCACACCGACAAATAGAGATGTTAATAGCAATGCTTGGAATGCAAAGTTGTCTGCTCTAGCTGGAAAGATATAAAGCCTTTTTTAATTTAGGTTTAGGGTCATTTCCACTAAAACAGCATAATATATCCACTTGTAGTTTTTACCTCCGCCTCGGTTATGTCTTTGGCTTGGTTTGTTTGTCAGCAGGATTACATAAAAACTGGCCCGATTTTCATGAAACGTGGTGGAAGGGTGTAGCATGGGCCAAGGAAGAAAACATTGCATATTGGAGCGGATCCGAATCATGTGGCAGAATAGACGAATTATGTTTCACTTTCGTTAACGTTGCGAGATGTTCATGCTCTGTCGGAATAATCGGAAAAGTGAGTTCCGGACTGGGAAATGCCCCCCTCAAGTCGGAACAACAACTCGGAAACAGCTATCAGCGTGTTGTTTGAACACTCTAAGCAATAACAATTTCTGTGAAGCGTCCATGCTGTTTCCACATCAAGACTTAAAGCTCATGAACAAAGTGGGAAGAACGACTTCCCAATTCGGCAGATAGGACCATCCGAGAAGCACGTGAATGCACCATTGGCCTTGGTGGAGGTCTGCGCTCTCCGAGTGCTTTTCTAGTTTGCATATAATTCATATAGCTTGATCATCAAATAAGCTTTATTTATTTAAATTTTATTATTTCATTTATGTTTTAAAGCAGTTGCTACAGTGGACAGACGTGTGTGAGCATATCGTGAGCGGTTAAATGAGGCTAAATGCAGACATTAAAGACAATTGTAAGCTACTTTGGATCAGAAGGTGTAAATCTCTCCTAAACATCCTAAACAGGTGAACATTCTGCGTCAGATGAAATCATTAGATAAAAGTGCTATGCTGAACGTTATCTAGAAGTGATTAAATTAAAAGAAGGTGTATTGATCTTTTTTCTGGGTGCTGAGGTGAGCATAGCTATGTGGAAGTGTGTGTGTGTGTGTGGGAGGGGGGGGAGTAGGCACCGGATTATCCAGCCATGGGTTATACAGAGTTGAACATCTGGTCAGAAAGACAAAAGAGATAGCTACTCATGCCCAACAGCCACAGAGGAGCATAGATAGACAGACACTGAGAGAGGTCGGCAGGACTGAGCATGTCAAAAGAGATGGCAAATAGTCTGTGGGCCCAGTCAAACCAGTATTCATAACAGCAACATTATGGACCAAAATCAATTATCTTTCAAAGGGAATTGCCACCATTTGCTCACAAAAGGGAAAGTAACACTGTTCGCGGTTTTTATGTAAAGTTCAACTTTGCTGAACTTTGGCAAACCTTTTCCGCCATGAACCAACTGCAAACCGTCTCAACGTCATTAACCTTCAATGGAATGGAGAGCAGGAGAGTCTAAAATGGATCATATAAGCTGTGTGGCACCATTCAATTTTATATAACTACCTGCACAAACTTCTCCATGAAAAATACATGGTTTATAGTTGTGAGACTGGACTCAAGGGCCCAACGAAGTCTCTTCAATAAACTGTTAACTTATTGTTCTGTTCATGGGATATTATGTCTGACTTGTATGTTACTGGCTAGTGTTAGCATATCGTCAGAGAGCAAACCATATATAGAGTTGGGCCTGTGTAAAATATCTGAAACCGGTTTGGTATTAAACCGGTACCGGAGCGGTACACACAATCTTACACAATCTTGAATCAAATTGTTTGCAGGACATTAAACCTTTCATTATAATACATTTGTTTTTTTTCTCCAAATACTTGGCTCCTTTCTTTATAGGGATTGTATAAAGGCAATAAAGTAAGTCCATGAATATTTGAGATGAGATTCCATCTGGGCACTGAGGGAGTTGCACGTTTGGTCCATGGCGTTTTGCAGGTAGGACTTGTTGACTTCTTGCTACGCCACGGAATGGTTTCTTTGTTACGCCCTCTGGCGTAGAGAAAAGTGCAACAAACAATGCTCACTACCAGACTTAAAAGATGTTTGAGATAAGATAGTCTCACATGATTGTGTGTAACTCACTTAATGGGGTTTCACAGCACAAGTGATGATAGAGCTGTCACTCCACAGCATGTCTAGACCACCACCCACATCTGTCCGCAATTTTTGTCTTGTGGCCATCTGTTTTGCAATACAACCATGCAGAACCACGGGAAGCAGGAACAGCTTTAAAGCCAGCTTTTCAGGAACTTCCTTCACAACGTTCTTCATTATTATTCATTAATATTAGTATAATTACCATACAGCATGACAAGTGCATGTTGGATTTATGCAAAGCATGCTGCCTACACAAACAACAGTTTAAAGAAGATTATCACTTCCTATGCCCCCACAAGGTATTGTTTGGAAAAAATAATACCAAAGGCATTTTTCCATACAAAGCCCACTGCTATGTTTTGAGAAATGCGGCAAAACAAAACACTTTACAGCTGCAATAGTGTCTGACATTGTTTATCTGTGTGCTTCTCCAGCTAACTGCCATCAAACATGGTGTGAGTAGTGCTGTAATTTTCTACGAGGACTGAGATAGTAGATGCACTTTATACTCTTTGCTGGAGTTCCTCCATGTACTGGGTCATAAAGAGTCCTCCTCAGCTATTGAGCAAGACTCAAGACCGCTGTAATCATAAAACTCATTGTTGATGTTGCTGAACAAGGTCAAGCAGGCAAAGAGTGAGAATGTCAGCAGCAGTGAGCAGTCTCAGGGGTGTCAATTGCAGAGAGCAGCTTTAATGGCAGGTACCCGGAGGACTAAAGCACTACCAGGAATCAAGTTATCAGGAATTCACATGTGGTCAGGCAAGCTGTGTTTCCGCAAAGACTTCACAATGGCTCTGACAGGCAATCTATTCGTATTCAAACTAGATTTGTAATAAAACTGCAACCAATTGACTCATTTGGGATTCAGGGGAGAATCTACAAGTGGATAGGGTAGGTTTTCTGAAATGCTACGTTTAAATATGCAAATGAAGCATTATCTTTATTAAATATGTGCTGATGTTCATACATTTTGGGAATAGAAATCTGAACATTGGATTGAGGAGGTTAAGGCAGGTTCAAAATTATTGTTTAATTTTGTTGTTAAAGGTTTTTACAGAGGTATTTTTGGAAATCTCTTTGTATTACTCCATGACATTTTAGTTTTTAAGCAATAAAATGTGAAATAAATCAGGCTATGCATGATATATGGTCAAACCCCTCTGTAAAAACCTTCAGAATATAGATAAGAATGAAACTTGAAAGCTTGGTGAAGTGCTACTGAAGTGGAGGATTCTGGCGGAGTATGATAAGAAAAGAAACAGTCTTTGTATTGTAAAATGCCATACATTTTGCAAGACACTACAGCTAAATAGGGTAAATAAATGAAAATGAAATGAACGTCTAAAAGGAGACATGTTATGGAATCAAAATAGCTCATCACTTTCAAATTAACCAGTGCAAGAAAAACCATCAATTTGATGATAATTCTGACAAGATCGCTGTAGTCCAAATATGTCTCACAAGTCTGAAAGATGGAAAAGCATGAGAGGTTAGGATGGACCCATGGGATGCAATGAATTTACCTACGACACATTTTGGTGTTGGTGTTGTTAGACTCATGGTGTTGTTAGACTCACTTTTGACCTCATAGTTGAACTGGACCAACAGGAAATGTCCCACTTCTTCAGATGGCCAGTCCATTCCTGATGGCATATCAAACCTGACATCGATGGCATGCAGCGGGATAGTTTGTAAACTCTTTATAGCCATATTTCCTCAAAAACATTTTTAAAAGAGATATTTCAGCTACATTTATTTTTACTTTGTTGCTGTTCCCTTAAGAGTCAGCAGTGTGAAAGCTGGTACTGTGGATCCAAACTATCCTCCCCAAACACACATCGGATTTCGTGTTAATGCAAGACCTGTGTCAAATTTCACACTGTCTACTAATTGTATGAACCATTGCACAAATTGTCACAGTATACTGTTTTTGAATTTAGTATACAAAATACATTTGCATACTTACAGAGTGTTTTGTACTGGCAGGAAATTGAAACAAACACAAAAGCACAGGTGTAAATGATTAAATCAATGACGGCTAAATTCCATGAATCTGCTTCAGTTGAAGAGTCCTCGTTTGGTGCACGCTGGCTCACTGTCATGGCTTACTGGGACACTTGAATAGAACAGAGCTTAATGTTATTAACAGATGTGCCTTTCCTACTATGATGCGACAGAGACAAAGCAAACTCGTTTTTTTGTGGATCTTCCTGTTGCTGTCTCCCTGTAATTTATTGAAATAGTTTAGCAGCTTTCTCCACATGAACACTACACAAAACAAGGGGGTTTTAACACAGTATGTATAATACGCGGATGCCGACACATATTATTACTAGAGAGCAAGAGTTAGCATTAGCTTGCTTAGGGTTTTGACAGCAAGAATGGTAGAGTGCAGTTTCTGGAAGTCAACCCAAACCTGGAACTTCCTTCCACTATAAAGATCCCACTATATATTATTGTATATGTTTCACCACTAGTAACGCTGTCAGCTATTGTTAGTTACAAATATAGACGTATAAAAGATGCTAACTACACGTCTGCCAATTGCAGATTTTTGTGCACAACAGACTCCTCATCTGAGTCAAACATGTGTGGCTGAATCCCTCCGATGTTTCATCTAACATGGAAACAGACGGCGAAACTATCACTCCAGAGATCCACGGCTGCGGGCCCATGCCGACATGATGCGCACTGCTCAACATAGGGCGAGCAGGGGTGGGCGGGGCAAGGACAGAGCCAGAATTCCTCAATAAAGGAGAAAAAGTAGGTGTGCTTCCAGCCCCTTTTCAGAGCTTCAGTCTTTTCACAGTTTTCACAGCCTCTGAAGAAGAACCCGACCCAGGAACCGGTTTGAAAAAGGCTGTGGATACATTGTGTAGGCCTATGTGTATGTTTTCTTCATCTGGTGTGAGTCTGGTAAAACATTTACTATTATAACTATTATAAACATTCTATGCAAATCAGGTTCAGCAACACCCGCCCCACACACACACACACACATACACACACACACACACACACACACACACACACACACACACACACACA
>CALSBV010012168.1:2740738-2758991 GCA_943590825.1 Bovichtus diacanthus
CACACACACACACACACACACACACACACACACACACACACACACACCCTCCCCTGGCTTGCCTGCTAACAGTTGCGTCTCTCACCACTTTATGCCACAGGCCCCAAACAAGCCATCTGCACTTGTGTCTGCCTCTGCCAGTCCGGCCCCGAGAGATGGACTTTGTGTGTGTACGTATGTATGTGTGTCTATAAGTGCATATTTGTGTTTGTGTGTGTGTGTGTGTGTGTTTGTGGGGGGTGGTGGGGGGGTGTGGCAGTGATTTAAGAGAATGATCTGAGGAAGAAGGGATTACTGAGTATGGGTGGCTCAGGACATGCATGGGCAGGGTAAGGAGGTGTTAAAAACGCTGACGAGAGATAAAATGGCAACAATGGAAAAGAACGAAAGAAGGAAGAATTAAACGTAATATTGTATATTCAACCCTGTCTTTAAGTCTACAGTACAGCCATGCTAGTGGCTCTGTGAGGCTGTACTCACTGTTGCCGCAGTGGCGCTTCATGCTTACGTCAGCATACTTCCAGGCTCACAATGACAGTGCTAAGATGCTGATGTTTAGCAGTATTAATTCCAATTCCGGTTGCAAATCCAAAAATGCCAAGAACTGGGTAAATGTAATTTTTTTTTAAATTAGATTAATTTTGGTTCTGCTTATCGGTAGGGGTGTAATGGTCCATCGATCTGGATCGATATAGCTATTCAATGATCAACGATCCAATATAAGCGATGCAGAGTGAAAACATTGAAAAAATCGATACATATACATATACATATACATAGACGTATACATACACTCAAAAGTTGAAATGTTGATAATAATAACCAATCGTTCTACAGGCCTAAATGCGATAGTGAACGCTAGTGGTTTGGTTTATTCTCAAAAGTTCAGCGTTAATACTTGCCATTTCGACTTTATTCTCAAAATAGTTGTTCAACTTTATTCTCAGAATTTCAACTTTACTCTCAACATTTAGACCTAATACTCTAAATGGTATTTCAACTATATTCTTGACATTTCGACTTTATTCTTGACATTTTGCCTTGTTTCTAAAAATGTCAACTTCATTCTCAAAATGCAAAAAAATTATCTTCCTCCTCTAATTTTTTTTCTTTTTCTTATGCCTGGCACTAATACTGACATTTTGACACTATTCTCAACATTTTGACTATATTCTCAAAGTGGAAAAAAATTTAAATAAATCTTCCTCCTAAAATTGTTTCCCTTATGACTGGCCCTAATACTCTTCCGTAGGTGGCTGTTGCCTATCAAGGGTTAGTTTTTATTCCAAACCAATTTTACATACGTATACATATTAATGCTTGTTCACAAAAATTATCTTAAAATTATATGAAGAAGAGGAAGAGGTGAAATTGAAAAAGAGGAAGAGGACAGAGATGAAGAAAAGCCAACTACAGTTCACTGCTTCTCCAGTGCTGTCGCCCAATCCAAGAACATCGCCCACTCAACAGCAGTAATTATCTAAAAGATAATCAGGGGCTTTTTACATGTCAATCATGGAGAAAAAAACGAGGCATATCAACTTTGAGACACACATGCACACACCCACACACACATCTCATGACTGAAGGTTGCTCCCAGCATGTGTCCCGGTATCTGATATGCAAACAGCTCTATCCGGCTATATCAAAACATGTTATTTGGAAGAGCAAAAAAAAAAAAAAAAAAACATCAAGAGATTTTGACTAGTGTGCCCTCCCCGCCCCTCCCGTTTCCCAAATACTCACACCTGCTTTTTGTAGCTGATAAACATTCTCAAACAGTCCATTCCCATCAGGGTTTGAATGTTGTTGTTTTTCAGATTGCACCAGCTCCATACACAAATTATAATTGCATGTTCTTTAGCAGCTGAATGTTATGTAATTACAATCCCATCATTGCAACTCCTAGTCTGGTACAAGACCTGAACAGGTGCTGCTGCAAACAGTGGCGTTGTGTCATGTGTGTAAAAGGTTTTGTGAAACTACAGCATACCAATATACAGTAGTTGTTCATGAACACATTAAGACTGAATAACATACTGAATAGTTTAACATTCAACAGTGTGAGGAGAAGATTGATATCATGTTATTATGTGGGTCAAGTGTGAAGACAGAGTCAGGGTGTGGTTAGCCTAGCTTAGCATACATACTGAAAGCAGGGGTAAACAGCTAGCATTTAACAACCACACGGGTTTCTTTCTGAGTTGGCGGCTGAATGTGATGCCACATTGATTCAATAAGTCAGTCAGTAAGTCAATAACAAAATAAATAAATAAATCCAAATAAGTAAATAAATCAATAAAAGAAAAGATTTAAGGTAACGCGTTACAATAACCATTCTGCCATAAATGTTCAACAAAAAATGCCGTTATTGCTTCTCAATGAATTGTACTTTGGTGCTCATGGTTTCCATAAAAATGAACTGAAGGATTGAAATGTGTAGAGTCTAACTGATCGATGTGTAGCATGTCCATATTGGCAAAAGTTACCTGCAGTCTAATTGAGACCGTGGTACCGCCCATTGTTCCAAAAATACTCACTCTGCCATTATGGCGAATGCATGACCGGCCCTAGTCTGCCAGTGATCGGCTAGTATTTGTTGTCTTCTTTGGTTGGATTGGTTAGGTATAGGCATGAGGAGGGAGAATGGTTAGGGTCATGCCTTAGCCCTCTTTCTGAATACAAATTAGCCGTGTGTTTTTGTTTGTATTTCTGGAGCAAAGGGCCTTCAGAACAATGGGTGTTTGTTTTCGGGACTGTTAACGGTCTGTTGGACAAATGGGCTTTCAGTCAAATGGGGAAAAAAGTACCACCTGCACACTTTACTCCGTGCCACAAAAGTTGTATTGACTACGTTTCGATCGGACTTCATAGATAGTGCACACCAATAGGCAAACAAGCTAGTAAATTAATCGTTCGGCTCCAATGGGAAATTCTTTGGGACTTTTCGGGTTTTCATAATAATGGGCCATCGGAAAACAATGGAATGACACCGTAGCCGCAGCCAGCAAGTAAAAGGGACTCTGCATTTCGCTCGGCTTTTAATTGAAGTTTTACGGTAGATTGTAAATATTTGATGATATTTTCTAGGTTTCTCTATGTGTGTGTTTGTGTGGATGTGAATGCATGGGCTTGTCGTTGTGAGAGACAGAGAGACAGAGAGAGAGAGAGAGAGAGAGAGAGAGAGAGAGAGTTTATGTGTGTGTGAAAGAACTCTTTCATCTTCACCCCAGAATCCCTGGTGAGGCCTTCCATGCCAATCCATTTCCTGGAGTTGGCTTTAGTCTCACCCAATGGGACGGCACACACAGACGAACACACGAACTTGGCTTGCTTCGCCCCACTGTGAAAGCTCTGCAATCTTGCCTCTACACACAGAGAGACACTAACAGACGCGCACACTCGGGCCGTTGGGATGACAGCGAGGAAATGGCAAGCAGCAGCGTGGGGGTCCCTTTGCTCCTCTACAGAAACTGTAGCACCCTAGAGCCATCCCCTAGCCCTAGCCTAACACATTGTGACTTCTTGTGCATTCGTGTACATGTGTATGTGCGTGCTGGCAAATTTGTGCGTGAATGGGAATGTGTGAAGTTTTCCCTCCTGATCACCACCACGGTACCGGTCGTGCTTGCCTCATGCTCCTAGCGCCCCTGCGTACAAGTGTGTGTGTGTGTGTGTGTGTGAGTATGCGTGTGTGAAGTAACTCCTCCTAGGCCTCCAGAAAATAGAAGGAGGGAATAGAGATAAATAAGGCTAGAGTGGTGAAACAAACCAAACAGACCTTAAGTCTGCCCTGCTTGCTGGAACTGCTTCAGCCGAATGTCAAGGAGTTGCATTTGTGTTGTGCTTTTTGTGTCCATGAGTGTGTTTGAGTGTGTGTTTGGTGTCATAATCAAATCCACAGGCATTTTGAAACCTTTCTATGAGCATTAATGATTAATGTGTGTGTGCGTGTGTGCGTGCGTGCGTGTGTGCGTTTGTGTGTGTGATACTAACCGCAGGCGTCCGAGTCTGTTCATTAGCAGGCTTAGCTAGCAGAGGGAAGCATGTAAAGATGACTGCTATTAATTTAGCATCTCACTGGCCTCCCTCACTCTTGCTCTTGCTCTCTCCCTCGCACACACACGCACACTTGCACATACACACACAGATGACTGCCAATTCATTAAGTGAACGTTTGGAGCCCCAGACTGTACCAACTGGTAGAAGCTAACTAATCTGCACTGCGCCAGTGGAGAGAGAACGAGCCAGAGAAACAGATAACATTCACCGAGGGGGACATTCAGCCTCTGAAAACAACTATTAACATCAACATTTGGGAAGGCCACAACTTCAGAAAGATAAACACACACTCACAAGTGGTGGCATCTGGTTGTAAATGCAAATCATAAAACATATGGGACATCGGAAAGCAGTAGCTAGGTGTGCGGTGGCTCTATGTGGCTTTTGTCAATTTTCTCTGGTAAGTGCTCTCGGAGAAAAAACTCACTTGGTGTTTATTGTTCAGTTTCTTAATCATTGTCATGTTTGCTCTGGTGTGGGAGGCTCTGATTAAGATTGACAATGCCGGCCTGAGGAAGACAGCTGTGTTTGAATGTAAGACACATTGAGGCCTGCATTCTTCGGGGCAACACATGTTGATAATAGAGCAGGGAAGTCAGGAGATGAAAAGCACTGGTTGAACAATGTGTTCTTAAACGGCTTACATTTTATACGTATACAGGTTGAATGCTCCTAAAAAAGCTCATATGTGGACCTAAATATGAGGTTATTTTGAGGAACAAATGAAGAATGGATGCAGGCATCAAATATATCTATAAACCTGTTTGTCCATCTTCTATCGCACGTGAGTTCATGGGAACTGGGTGAACCTATGATCAAGTTCTTTATTATCAACCACAACAATTACAGTGATGTTGATGAGTTTTAAATATATTGAGTGGGTCCACAATAAAATGTGTGTTTTAGCAGTATTAATGTTTCATACAAATTGCAGTGTTAAACTCGTGTTTGATGTTGTATAGTTACATTTGTGGTTATATTTATGTATGTTGAAAATGTATCCGAAAAATTAAACAAATAAAATCCCAAATCTAAAAATGTTTTTTTTTTTTACAAAACATTATACAAATCAAATGTGATATAATAAGAACATCAATAGAGTCAGAAATTCTCTGAAACTTTTTATCACAAACATGAAACTTGACTATCTTGTTGCGTGAACTAAGTTTCTGTCCAAGGGCCATCTACACCAACAACGATAACTGTAAAAATAACTATAAACATATTGTTTTAAAAAGTCCACGCCACGACTGTAACGACAGTGGCGAACAATATCGTTGGCATCACTTTCAGAGTGATTTAATGAACGATGGAAACACTGACAGCCAATCAAAATCAATCCAAATACGTAGGTATATGTGTTCCTCACAGGGAGGTGGCTGAATAAAATAGTATTTGAATATATTTCCAACCAGAAATATAGTGGCAGGCCTACTTATTAAACTAAACAGTGTCTCTCTCTCCTCGCTGCTCTACTCGACTCCATGGTTGCTGGCACAGCAGCTTTTACTTCTTTTACAACAGTTTTTTTTTTTTAATTCTTATTATTTATATCCTTATCTTGGGGTCATCAATATCCATTTTGGGGTTTCCGACACGGCTGGAGCGCTCAGCACGTGTTTGCGCCACTGTTTACAGAGCGTTATTGTTCATCAGTGTGGATGCTCACATCTTTATATTTATAGCTGTAGTCTTTGCAGATATAACTTATGCCTCCGTGCGCCATAGACCTCCATAGAAACTATTGCATACACATAAAGAGCAGTACCATCCATTATAATGGACACGGGAAGTGTAGATAATTCCTTACCGGGCTTTATTTAAAAATGAACTACACTTGCAGTCTTCATTGTAATGAAGGAACAGGTCGTTAGGACAGTATGGCCCTTTAATGTGTTCTTAACAGTGTTCTATAGCACATAAGCTGCTGTATATATCAGGCTGTGGCGACACGGACAGACCTTTAAGTAAGATAAATTCACTGTTGGTTTTGGGACTTAACAATGATAAAAAGTTACAATAACGGCAGCCTTATCCCTGGGAGTTATACACACATTAACAACAATATGACATCCCACAGCTCTGAGAATACTAGGGCGAAAGCGGCATTCTTTCTTTTTCTTTTTACTACAGCCCCATTGACAAAAGGTACATCTCTTTACTTTGTTTTCTGCAAATCTACCGACACTGCTGTCATGTACGCTGCTAACTCGTCGCTGCGGTTACAATTATGGAATGTAAATCCCTTAAGAACATTTTGAGCATATCCAGTGTTGATCCATAGCAGGGTATGGGTGTATCCATGTGTAAGTCTCCTTCACCATCTCCATAGCTGTGTTAATCATCCTCGCTGCCACTCACTCTCAAGGTCTTAGTGGCCCTCTGTTGAAAGCTGCAACCCACAATTCAAATAGAAACAGAAAATGGTGTTGCAGCTACATTAAGCAGCTCAGTGAAGCAGTGGTCGTGGACTCAAACAGGGCACTCTGATTTCAGAAGGGTAGGTCATTACTTTGCTAATCCTGCTGAAAATGAGTTTATGGGTTAAAATTGATATTCAAGCTACAAGAGCATTAACGTTTAGAGGCAGGGCTGAGTCGTGGCATGCAACAGCCAGGATGAGAAGAAAAAGGCCGAGTAGTTCAAGTAAGACAAAAGTTGGTCTTCAATTTGTTTCTGATCGCTTTTCCAGAGAAATGGCAGAGTTGCAGTGGGGAAGTTTTACTTTTCAACATGTAATTAAGAATTAGGACCGGTTCTTCTACTTGTGCAAACTTTCACAAACTTCTTGTATTAGAAAAAATGTCAAAGTGGGAGTAAGGCAGTTCTTTGCATAACACCTTTTTGATCCTCCTTGGTTTAATCACCGTCTTCCAGAGCAAAGGCAGATCCATGATTTCTCATCATTCACTGTTTATTTATTTGCGACTATGACAGAACGCCATAGAACGCCACCACCGTGTTTCAATGATTGGCTCTTCAAATTTCCAATTTCACTGCGGGTAAACACATTTCCACCCTTCTTTTTTGAAGTGCAACCTGATTAAGCGAAACAAGAGAGAAAGTCAATTTCACACCGCATTCATCAGAAAAATCAGTTTATTAACTTCGAATCCCAACTGAAGACTTATGACGTAAAGTTTTACCGCATCCTCACGTGTGTGGACGCTTCTCACACTCAACTTGAACATCTTAAAGCGACGGCAACTTTCTGTTCATAATTCACTGCCTTGGCTATACGATCCAAATGCTCTCTTCTTTGGTGTCGGAAAGGACCTTTTGAAATGTCCACTGATTTTGGTGCGCTTATGTGTGTAGGAGCGAGGTAGAGAGAGGAACAGACGGAGAGACAATGGGAGAGGGAGGGCAGTGCGCATGTGTGCATGTTGAACATAATTAACTGGATGGTGCTGAGAGTAAGATGAGGGCAGGGCAGCTTTAAAGCTTTGTCAGACCATACTGACCTTGGTAACAAAGGCTTTCTGCCCAAAGTTATTAACAATAATTGGACCTAATTATATGATGTATAAAAAGAGGAGGAAATTGCGGACGAGTGTTCGATTGAACAGTCTTAACAAAGGCTGGAAAATGGCACAATAACAGGTCAAGTGGAAAGAGTGCTCCGTGTTTGTGCATCTGTGTGGGTATTTGCATGTGTGCCTGTGCCACGTGTCCTTATACCTCTGGCGTTTGAAAAGTAAAGCTTAGCAGGTCAAAACCATGTGTTCGCTCCTAAAAAGCGAGGATTAAAAGATGGAAATAGCATCTGAATATATTGACTAGGTGTGAATAAGCCTAACAAATCTGTCATTTTTTGGGCCAAACACCAAATCAATTTCATTGCAATGTGGATGGAAACAGATCTTTGTGCAGACAAACTGGCAATTTCACCTCTGATTAAAATAAACTCAAAAAGAATGATTGTCATGCATTACGATAAGCAATTCAAAGCAGTAAATAATACTAACACTTTGAGCTGTAGCTACCGAGCTGTGGCCCACACTTGTTCACATAGTCCATCTCTGAATATATCCTATTCAGGGTCAGGGGAGCACAGGTAACCAGATTTGTTCAAACTAATTTCAAATTTGAGGGGACATTTTGGATTTCCCATTTTAAAAACCTCTCTCACATAAAATACCCCTGTACCATAAACGGAAGGTCTGTGTCTGTAGATTAGTTTATGACCCAAAGCAAACCCTCAGTGTAACAGGTATTTGTGTGAATGCTGCAAGTTATTACGAACTTGCTGTTATTGTTTTGTCGTCTTCTATTGCGTCTCAATTAGTCGTGAGCTGGGATGGGCTAGAATCTTGAAACTAGGCCCAATAACTGGAAATGACGTGCAAATGCTTCCCAACAAATGCAACTCAAATTTTACTACTGCAAAATAGTTCCATATCAAAGTCATTCCCAGCAGAAATTGTTGTTTTGTTGTATATTGAGGAACTTTAACAAAGTGACATTCCAAATGTTTGAGTTTTGTGTGATAAGTATTTGGTGTTGAAAGACCAGTTCTACTGGACAGCACATCTTGATTAATTATTTTTGAAAAAAAGATACAAAATAGCACAGATTATTTGCACCCATTTATTACAACTGATTTCAAAAGTCTAGGAATATATATTCATAGGTTGGTGGTAACATCCAATATACAGAGTTCATGTTTTGCTTACTATCTTGTCATTTTATTTCCTGACAACAAGGCCCCAGCAAAACAAAGCTGTCACCTCTCAGCGGATGCTAAATATTTCATACAAATACGTGTCGCATTATCGAATAGTAGCAGGATGACTTTTATTTAGTCTGAGTTGCATGTCCATGTATAAAAGCCGAGGCATTTTTAGAATAATGAGGAATGAAAGTACAAGGAGAAAAGGCAAAGACTGTGTGATGGGGCAGGCACAGTGAAGGTGTGCAGGATTACCTCTGGAATATCAAAGAGTGCCTGAATCAGAAAGGGTTAGGCCTTCCGTCATTAAGCATGCTCTCTTAATGATGAGGCTCTCACTCCTGCACTGATGAGGGAAGGAGAGAGACCAGCGGCCAGCTAATTGGAGTCAATTTCTGCATGACTGAGTGTGTGTGTGCACGTGTATTTAAGCGTGTGTGTGTGTGTGTGTGTATCTATGCATGTAAATGTCTGGGTGTTTGTCTGTCTGTAAGAGAGATGGAGTGTGTCTCCATTGCGGCCGCTCCGTGCAACGAATGCCCGATTCCACCTCATTTTACTGCATTTTAAAAAACACCCTTTCTGCCTGTCTCCATTAGTCAGTTGACCTAAGGGGAGAGACAGACACCAAGCTAAAAAGATGAATTTAGTCAGGGAAGCAATTGAAGGGCGGACATATTGACAGACACCGAACACAATTGAATCAAATTAGTCCACAGTGTATTTATTTTGTCCAATCAGTTCCAGGACTAATGCCAGAAAAGAGAATTGGCAATAAACAGCTCACCTCTACTGCACCTTACACCGTTTTCAGGTGAGCTAAAGGGCAAAGTCGGAAATACACGCATCCTCAGTCAAATAATTGATTAGAACATTTCAAAATACAGATCAAACCACCGTTAAATTAATCGGTTTTGCAGCTTACCAAACACCACTGACAAGGACAATGTTGTCCACTAATGGTCTCATGCACAGACGGTCATCCAGGGCAGTGCGCTTCAACTTGTTACTACTTTCTTAATGCTACTGCAGTTATTCAGAGTCTTAAAAGGCGAAGATGACTGACCTCCAACTGTTATAACAGAAAGGCTCAGAGTAATATTCCAACAATAGTCCCGCGATACCAGACAATCGGAGATCTCCGCCTACCGGTCGCCTACAACTTCTGCATTCCACCGCCCCAATATGAAGGGCCACCCTAAAGAATTTGGATTGGTTCTGCAATGCAAGTTTTTTTTTAAACTCTATAATTGTTTTCAGCCAGTTTTATCAACAAAAACATGGAGATTATCTTCAATCTCTAGTTGAGCAAAGCATTTATTTACTGACTTGTGATTCTATCCCAGAAATGGCAGCAAACAGCGAGGGTGTTATTTTATCAATTCCATTTATCCACACAATAAAGAATATCTAGGCATTTATTTACAATGTATATGTTCACCACTGGATTGTTGTTATTCAGGCGTTAGCAATTAGGGGTTGACACTGACGTCATTGCTGTATGCCGATGATGTCAGGCTTTATGTATTTGTGATACCGACGGAACGGAGAAGATCAGCGCATGGATGTCTCATAGTTCTATACAAAAAAGGCCCTAAATGAGGCTTTTTAATTTTTACATCAGCACTTAAGTACCCAGGCTTCTAGCTAATTGATGATCTCTGATCAAACTTTAACATAACAAACATAAGTTAATTTTTTTTCAACAGCTCGAACAACTTATCTGTTGCTATTTGTTGCTATTGCTCCTTGTGTCTTGACTTTGTATTCTTGTTTGAGCCAATAAGCTGTAGCAGTATAACAGTGAGTTTAAAACTCCTCAGTGCTCTTCCATTACCTAAGGGCTGGCTTCACCACACTGGCTTCCTATCAAATTTAGGATTGAATTCAGAATCCTTCTATGTACTTTTCAGGCGTTACACAGTTTGGCTCCACCATATGTCATTTGCTGATCCCATACAGATCCACTAAGCCTCTCAGGTCATCAGACTAAGAACTGCTGGTTGTTTCTTTCTCAAAGTAAAAAAATTGTGGTGACTAAGCTTTTGCTCTCATGAGTTCCTGAGCAGTTCCTCTTCCTCCTGTGGTCAGGTCAGCACATTATGTTGAGTGTTTTAAAGACCTATTTATTCTCAAAGGCATTTTATTGATGCTTCCTTGGCCCGATATGCTCTTATTCTTAAACAGTTTACTCATCCTTAATTCGAATGTTTTATTCAAATGCTATTTGTCGTCTTTTTTTCACCTTTCATGTGGATGTCCAATCAGTGTTGATGGTGAAAGAAGTCAATTGAAGCAATACATGTCTCAGTGCGCCCTACATTGACCGAGAAAACTGAGGTTTCTTGCTGCAAAATATGTTGTTCTTCCGTCATTTGACATGACAGTAATGTACATGGTGGCAAGTAAGAATTACAGGTGATTTAGGTTTGGATTTCTCTGGGTAGTCAGGGGGCGCGCTCTCAGTGCCGCTCAAAAACAGAACTTCCTTGTTCTCTTGACATTCATTGCAAACTAGTAACAGCGAAGATGTCAAAACTCCAGCAACACTTGTACTATATAGAACAGCACTTGCGGTACGTAGAACAACTTTATTGTAAAACAAACGCATTTCGGTTTGTGAACATCATCAGGGTCAAACTAGTAACAGCAAAAATGGCAACCCGAGATATGAGTGCAGAGGATGTTATGGACAAGGATATATTTTACAGTGTTTTGGCTGACTCGGTCATCCAGCCGTATTAATTTGAGCCAGAGTTTACGGCCAAAGAAATGCAACGGAGAGAGGCCGAGGCTTCGACTGTGGAAGAAGATATGGCCGGTGGGGACCCTCCAGAACCTGAGCTGCCGAGAGCAAACACCTACTCGTTGTTGTAAGAGTAGCGTAGCTCATTTGGAGAAGAGCAGAGCCAGTATAGTAGTGTTTGATTGTGTGTGTGTGTAAGGATTGTGTGGTGGAGTGAGGGTGAGAGAGTGACGCTGAACATGGTTCGAGTGGTCACGAGAGAGAGTAATCAGAGTAGAGAGTTAAAGTTTAGCAGTGAAGATATCAAGGGAATCTACAGTACAGTTTACAGTTTGTGCAGAAATAAAGGCTGCAGTTTATCAAGACCAACAGAAGTTTCCCGTGTCTGCTGAGTAGAGTGAAGGGGGGCACATAGAGGATAAATTGTACAGAAGTGTCGACTGCATTTACTATCAACACTGATTTGACATCCACGAAAATGTGCTGAATTTCCCATTTCAGATGACATCGCCAGATTGCCTGGTTTGGAAGAAAAAAATCTGAAATTGGAGGAAATGATGCGAAAGACATGGATATTAAAAAAACAAAAAACAGATGGGAAATCTAGAGAGTGAAGACAGTGTTGCCAGACTTCATACTTAAGAGTCCATCCAGCTGCCCTATCTTCAACCTTTTGTCGAAGAGCATAATAGAGACTGGACTCTAAAATTGTCCAGAATACCAGAGGATAATTTCTCGTTTACCGTGGCTAAAAAAAACTGATGTACAAGGGCAGACTAGCGAGAAGGTGGTGACTTGAGAATTATTTTCAGTGACAGAAATTTAAAGTGCATTCCGTTTCTCATTTGATACAGGTGAACGAGAAAGCTAAATTATACAAAAGGATATTTTGGGGGCACTTATTTAGGGACAACGGGGACACAAAATCCACTTGTACAGTAGTTGACTGTTGAAAGGAAAACAGCCTGAGGAAAAGTGTCTCAAAAAAATCCCAGACTGCAGTATCTTGAATGTGAAAAACTCTTAAAAGTTCCCAGATGATCAAACCCTGCATTCATGTCATGAACATCCTCTCAAAGTGTTGACAGCTACTTCAGCCGAATGTGATACTTGAATTTGATATTAGCATCGGAAAAGAAAAATTGTATTTCAGCATCAACAAAAGTGCAACAAAAAAAAAAAAAAAAAAGTCAGAAAGGAAAACATTGTTAATGGTTGCTGGTAGGCACGCTGAGTTGTTTGTGTGCAGTGATGTTTCTGTACATTATAATTGAAAATCAGGCTTAATGAGGATGTTGAACAACTGCATGGAATGGTCCAGTCCATTGATAATGATTCTACAGTGGGGCTCTGTGAGGAAAATCCAGCTCCATACACTGTGCTGATAACCTCAAATTCTGCATTAAAAAAACACGGCGTTGCCCCGGGTTTGTTTATTTTGAAAATCATCAGGACAACTCTGTCCATGTCTGTAGAAGCATTTCTACCACCTGTCAATCACATAGGCACAACGCGGCCCTATTACTGCCTACGGAATGCAGAGAGAAACAAACATTGTCCACAGCAGAGGTGACATGAAATAAACTCAACACCGTGACTCAAATAAACTTGTACAAGCAAGCAGGTTTATTTATTTCCCAGTATGTCACCGGTAACTAAAAGCCAAACTCAAACCCATGAGTCAAGCAGTGTAACATAGCTAAAGCTCTGCAATTATGGTGAGTAATCCGTTTGTGACAAAATACTGGCTTGTGGTTTTTTCTCTGCTGGTGTCATTAACAACTAGACAGGGTTCTATCTTACATAAAAGCTTGCATTCATCATGTTTGCCCAGGGAAAAGGAAAACTTGCTTGATCCCAAACTATGTATAAAATACGTGTCTGCAGCTGCAACGTGCGTTTGTGTTTTACACAAAAGGTTCTGGGTCTCTGAAATTCGACCACTGTTAATGGGGTCGTGCTTGTCTCCAGTATAGAATTGGATCTGAGCGGTCACTTTTTGTAATGCAATGTTTGTATTTGTTGCTGCTATGGCTAATGGCCAGTCTTCCTCCCCCTCATGGGCTTTGAGCAGGCTGCAATTCGGAGAAATAAAAAGGAATACCAACGATCACTTACATTGAAACAGGTCATCAGCTGGTCTTGCAATGTTCCTTTTTTTTTTTTGTTACTGTTTTTTGTTTTTTTTTGCTGGGGATTCTATCTTCACTGCCACGTTAGTAGCTTGACTTTGAAAGTCACTTGCTAAAATAGCCCGAATGCCTGCATCGAGATAACAATTACTCTTATTTTAACATTTGTTTTTCTACAGTCGTGGAAGAAGTTTTCTGATCCTTTTAGATCCTGAGAGAAAAATAGCAATTCCACAATGTAAATGTCCCCCATTCACTGACAATAATTAAAAGTATGAGGGAATTAAAAGATAAATATACCTAAAGTATGAAAGTTAAAGTGTATACATGTGGACAAATGACCCCAGGGAGTGTCATATATTCCTATATACTGTATCATATTACTAGGCTGTTATAACTGGCACTTGCCGTTGGTCGAGATGGAGCGAATTGAAACTACTTCATATACCTTTGTAACGATCGTTGGGCCACAGAAGCCCACAATTTACCTACCTACCTACCTACCTACCTAATAAAGAGTTTGCCCTATCGTGCTGGGAAGGAATTTGACCCCTCAGAAACTCACTGTTACATTATGTTATGTGGCTGCAAGATTGCAAAAGGACAGACATTCAGTGCCGAAACCTCGTACCTTGTATTATTGTATTAATGAAATAAAATATGCGTAAGTTGATATTGTCACATTAAGCATAACAAGTCTTTTTAGATGCACAAATTTATTAAAGAGCTGTGACCAAATTACCAAATTAAGGAAGCCCTGTGAGGCAAGCAGGGAAAAAAGAGTCTTGTGATCCATTTTCTAAGTCTGATCGAAATTATGACTTCAGAACAGGTGAGAAGAAAAAGGTTTTGCTTGGATCCTCTTTTGTAAGCTTCTTTTTTGTATTCTGTGAAAACTTGATTTTCTTTTTTTGATGGTGAAAAGAAAAAGGGTTTAACCAGGATTCTTTTTTTTTTTTCATCTGTGAAAACAGGTACATTCCTGTGGTCAAAATGTGTACTACAACAGCAGCAAACAAACAAAATTCACTTTCAAAAACAGATGAAAAAATATGAACTTAGAAAAACTATCCTGGCAAAACCTTTTTTCCTTTAACACAGGACAAAACAAATTAGATCAGACTTAGAACATGGAATTCTTATTCCTGGCTTGCCTTTCAGGACTTCTGTAGTATTGTTTCAATCAGTGATACGTATCGTCTGTGACTTAATTGTCCTAAAAAACAACTCATTGCTTTCACTTGTTTGATTCTGCATGTCATCTACACTCGCTTGTTCCGTTTTATGCTTGCTTGTAAAGCACAACCGTTTTTTTTTTTTTTCAGGATCATGCCAAGATGCAAAGGGTTGAAAAATTCTCTTGCCGACAGTTACTGATGTATTTACAGAAATGGTGATGGATTTTCTCTGTGGACATAAACCAATTACCTAAAGTAGCATCAGCTTCATCTTCTCCCTCTTCCTCCTCTTTCCAATTTCTTATCGGCACCATTCACTGCTGTCAAGTCCAGATCCCAGATAGCCATCTCTTCGCCTCCCCTCTTCTCACTTTAACACCTCAACCTCCCGAGGCCCCTGCTCCTCGGTCCGTACAGCCGCTCCCTCACGCTCTCTCGCTCATCCTTCCCTAATCTACTGTCCACTCCTTCCTTTGAGCCCCATCTCTTCCTCCTTCCTTCCTACCACCCCTTTGCTTTTTCTCCCCACCACTCCCTCCGCCATCCATCAGACTGAGTAATGGCCATCAGGGCGGGGAGTCACCCTGCAGCTGTCTGGGACAGACACTGATCACACACACAGTCACTTTGGGCTGAGGGCACAGCCATCCATTTTGTACATGGTCTCGTCCGGCCCACAGCACACTGTACTTTCCAGGCTAAAGCAATTACAGGAGCCCAAATGGTATGGATGAGGCTGATGATGCCCATTTGGGGTTATAGGGTGAATACATTGTGCTTTTATTGCACAACTGTATCCCCACTGTTTGTACATTTCACTTTACAGCCCTGTGAGATGGCTGAATCGAGCAGAAGCGGGACAGTTATTAACAGCAAATTGTATTTGCCGTGTATCGATCCGTTTCCTCCTCTGCCTTGATTATTGCGACAATAAGAGGGACTGACTCCGGTGTCCACATTTACATTGTTTGTTTATTGACCTATCCCGTTCTCTTTTACGGTTTCCCGCAGCATTTACGACCCCGGGGCTTTAGTAAGCCAATGAGCTAACATCACAGAAATTAACAGGGTTTTCTTTTCTGTACCAAGAGAACATTTAAACCAGGCTTGGACTCATTTTCCTGAGCAGTGATTGTGTGCCTAAATCCAAACAATACAGCCTCCTGTTGACATATTGAGAGGGCCTATACCCCCCTTTTACTAGTTTGTCATTGGGCCACAACTCAGTTCTACTGCAGTCTCTGAAGTGCACTTTTTAGGCAGCGGCTGGGTACAAGCCCATCGAAGGGCACTGTAATAGGCTTCACATGTATCCTTTGGGTGCTAACCCTCTTAATGATATCTTAATTGCCTTTTTGTTCATATTATGAAATTTTAATGGCCTTCTGAGTTTTTACCTTAGTCTGTTAGCCCCTCACATCAAGGCTGGTTATGACATCATTTGTCAAAAATTATGTCCCATTTGTCATTTGGGAGCTACTAAATTATAAATGTGGCAACAATTAAAGGAGAAGGATCACTAATGTTGTTCTTTCTCATGAGAAAGAACTCTCTTTCTCTCTTCTCTTTTTTTTTTGGATTACATTTTTATTGAGATTCAGGATATGCATTGAACATTAGAACACAAATCATATAAATAGGAAACAAAACAATAATAATAATAGAAAATATCGTTTTTGATGATATATTTGGCATTTCGGATCAATACGCTACTGTTATCTCTCATACCTGTCTGTTAAATATGAAGCGACAGCCAGCAGCTGCTTATCTTAGCTTAGCATAAAGACTGGAAACAGCAGAAAACAGCTCGCCTTGCGCCGTCCAAATGGAAAACACTCTGACTAACAGCACCTGTAAAGCTCGCGAATAGACCTTTTATTTTTAGAGCAGACATTATGGCTTGTCATAGCACCAAAGGTGTATTGGATAAATACCCATCTGTGCCCGCAACTGAAAGTTTGAAATGTGCTCTGGTCTTCAATTTTTTTTAAATCGGTCTTTAAATTTGGCTGAAAGGTGAGTTTTTGTTATCGTACTATGTTCAGTCTTTTGGCACATGTGACTCCTGCTTTTTTCTCTATATTTAATTATATTTTAGTAAAAAACAGTTACTACAAAAAACTACAGATAGAATGATAAGAAAATGGCTGTATTTTAGAAGCTAGAAGAAGCACAATCAAGCATCAAATTTGGTATCTATGAACTCATAGCAGTTGAATATTGAAGATATGCAAACATATGCTGTGGAAAAAATGTAATAAAATCGTATGATATCATGTTGTAAGACAAAAAATAGACAACATTTTAACGCTTTCTTACCCTGACTTGGACTATTGATAAAAGTGCAATTTTTAATGTGATCTAAAAAAGATTAAATTGTTATGTTTGGTACGTCTGTCTGTACCAGATTTAAAGACTTAAGATCAATCAGAAGAAATGTTTTTACTTATCTTATTAAATATAGTCTTTGGGCACGATTAAGGGCATTCCATTTAGGCAAACTTGTTCCAGGGTCACCGTCAAGGCTGACTGGGACAAGTCAGAAAGTCTGCTGTGAAAAAAGCTCCATTAACATGTGATGGTAGGCACATTTTATCCTCTACTTTCTTTATGCTAATTAAGCTAAGCTAACTCGCTCCTGGCTGTAGCTTAATTTTTAACGGACAGACATGCTGTGCTATCCTTCTTATCTTACTCTCAGCGAGTAAGCGAGTTAGTGCGTTTCCCAACATTTCCAACCATTCCTTAAAGTGTGTTTCAGGTATGAAGGAATGCTGTGACAGGACTACAGTTCTGTAAATATTTCTACATAACTGACAACAGGTGAAAGTCTTAAAAGCCCTGCACACCCATGGTACACGCACACAGATGTTTCAACATATTTGGGTTGCTTAGACGACCTATCAGGACTGCTGTTCTTTGACACGTCCTTCCCTCTGCTTGAGAAATGTTACACCTTCGTTGTTCTTAATGGCCCTTTTTCACGGAAACCAGTTTGATATGTCACAGTAGGAAAAGCACAGGTGTAGGTAACACAATTAACAATGGCTGAATACCATTTAGCTGCTTTGTATTTCACAGCTCCACATCCCGCTGCCACTGTGTTAATGTTATAAATAACACCTGTGCTTTTACCTAGTACTACTATTATAACTCAGCAGGACTGCTCTTATAAAAGGGCCATTTGTACAAAGAGTTTAGTGACATAATGCACAGCGTAGCTCCACCCGATGTCAATCTACTCGTACACTGCAAAACGTATCTTTCCCCAAAGCAAGTACAACTAGAGGTTAACCATGCAGGAGGACTTTCACAGTATGCAGGTTCAATAGTTGCCACAGTCCAACAATTAGCAGGTCATTAGTGGCAGAGGTTGTGCACAAAGGTGGGTTGGTAGTTAGGTAGGTGGGTAGGTTGGTAGGTAAGTAGGTGGGTGGGTAGGTAGGTGGTTAGGTGGGTAGGT
>CALSBV010012168.1:2769010-2815559 GCA_943590825.1 Bovichtus diacanthus
TGTGTGTGTGTGTGTGTGTGTGTGTGTGTGTGTGTGTGTGTGTGTGTAAAGGTATACCATTGTCTGATTTAATATGTAGGCGTATAATACCTGTATGTAATCCGCTTGTGTGTGTGTTTTGTGTTGGAGAAAACGAGGCTAGGTGAGGATGCCTGTGTTGAAAAGTAGTTTTCCTTTGAGGCGGTGCTCTGGAAAGCTTAAATGAGATTCAGTTTAAGGAGAGAGGGAAAGAGAGAGAGAGAGGGAGAAAGAGAGAGAGAGAGAGAGAGAGAGAGAGTGGTAGCTAGTGCTTGGCACCCTGCCAGGTGTATTGTATACTGCCTCTATATAGGCATACAAGAGACTTCCTTGATATAAGGATGAGAATATTATGATTGTGTCATGTGGGTTGTATGCTATGTTAGTGGATGTTACTGTGCACCTATAGGAGTTTTAAGCTGAGCGCATGCTCGGGCTGTCCTTGACTACACGCATGCGTTTTTGTCATCTTATCGATGAGTTGATTTGATCGGCAGATCTGTAAAACCGACTTTGTACACAAAGATTTGTGCAAAAGCAGCACTTTAAATCGTCATTCAGCATTAAAGAAAGCACTTACCTTAGTCGACCAAGATGACTATTTTGTCGACTATCCAACTAAGAGGGAGCAGCCCTAGTGCGTGTCTTCACTTTTGCATAAAGACGGTAGAGAACCAAACTGAAGCCTGAGCCAAGACTCTGTATAGACCACGTGTATTTGCTATGCTATCTCTGAAGCATTTGTGTGCACAAGTAAATCTGCATGCGCACATTCGTACACACACATACGCATAGCATGCGCCGACAGTGTGTACGCTCGTGTTGTGTGTGTGTGTTTGTCACACAAATATTCTCTTCCAGGGTTTTGTGGCAGGGTCTCATCCTTCATTCTGTCTCCCCCACACGTTGGCTCTCCGCAACACTCGGCTGATCAGTAATTCATTTCTAGAACCTTTGCATAGCAATTATCAAAGGAGGGTTGGAGGAAAGATTTCCTCACGGGACCAGCGCGGCACACTCTCCCTTTTGGTGCACCTCGGAATATTTCAAATCAAGGGAAAACCATTTCCAGTTGGCATATCATCAACTACACCTGCCGTGGCTTCCCGCTCGGCCGCTCGTCTGACACTTTAGAAAATAAGTCTCCTGACGTGGTTTTAAATCAAAGGGACTCTGCCTGTGAGGCTGGGATATCACTGGATACCTTAAAAAAAGTAAGCAAATGGCTTTTCTGAAAGCAGCGTGTCTGGAGTGAGGTACCGCTGTGTGAGGAGCCAAAGCACTATTGATTGACTACTACACCTCCGAACACCCTTTTTGCATTTTTCTTTTTTTTCTTTTTTTTTTAAGATTAGTGGTTCAGTTTAGACACTGTATTCCTCGTTATTTCCATCGTCAACCTAATAGGAGATGGCGGCAAGAATGAGTAAGCAAAAAAAAAAAAAAGGTGACAGATAAGAGAGGATTAAATATTCATTCGTGAAAAAAAAAGTGGGCATCTAAGAAACGTTCGATCAGATGTGGAAGGCTGCGTGACGGGTGGCAGACTGGAAATGATCATTATCGTGACGTTTGTTTTGGTGGGAACAACAGCCGTGACAAATGGGACAATTAAATCACTGTGGCAACGGTGTATTAGATGGCTGATTATGAATTAGTGGCGGGCACCGTGTTGCAGTTTCCCATGTCAGTGAGCTGTTCGAGATACTGACAAAACTGGGGGCTGTGATCCCTGACTCGATCGTCCATTATACCAAAAAGACTGTCTCAGGTTTATTTTAAAAGCTCACCAAATGAAAAAACAAAGAGACCTTGATACTGTGAAGGACACGAAGTTGGAAAAAGGCTGAATGCTCACAAAAGACAACAGTGTTGTTTACATAGTGATGAAATGACAAGAGAAAAGCAAAAAAAGGGGCACGGGAAAACATCTTCAGTTCTGTTGTATAAAAAAAGAGTTATATTTGACTAAGGCTGCACCCAGCGATTATTTTCATCATTATTTTGTCGGCAGATTATTTCCTCCATCAAATGTTTCAAGAAGTGCTAATCGAAGTCGAAAGTGTTGCCAAAAAAAACAAAACAACCTAAAGATACTCAGTTTACTATCACGTACGAGAAAGAGGAGCAGCAAATCTTTGCATTTGAAGAGCTGGAACCAGCAAGTGTTCTAAACTTAACTTATAGAATTATTCAATAAGGAGTAATGAGACCAGAACACCTAGAATGCACAACCTCTAAAGGGCACAGAAAGTATATTTTCACTGTCAAGCCTAAGCCCACAAGCAGATAGTTGCACAAACATGAGGACACTATCTCAATGTGAAATGACAAAAGTAAAACATCTATTACAGTAGATTGAATAAAAACATTGCCTCATTAAAACAAAAATCTATTTGCATTGAGCCTGTATCAGGTGGAGATGTCACCACTTCTTCTAAGCTAACTGGCTTGTTGAATATCAATAAAAAATCATAGCAGACAAAGGAAGAGAAGCGAGAAGCCTTCTTTGATTTCTGCAACACGTCTTTCTTATCTCAAAACTAATCACGCAAAAAAATAATTTGCCTGACCTTTTTATGAAAGTTGATGGAAGAGTGAATTCACTTCAACTCACTGACTTCTGTGTGGAAATGAATCAAAAACTGCAATTAGAACTTGCAATGCAATGATTACCAATACACTGAAACTCCTAGTCGAGTGTCTTAATGAATGTGTGGTTGCTATGAAAAGGCTGTGCTTTCCGAAGGAACTGAATAGAAAATGAAGTGTTCCAAACCCTGAAACGGATGAAAAGGAAGACATGAACCTCCTTGAATAGGCCTCAAATCTACTGAAAACATAAGATCAAAAAGTGAAAAAGATGTATTCACACCGTCTCACACAGGGGCCTTGAATAATAAGTTGAACATTAGGGAGTATGCCTAATGGAAATCTCAGTCATGGCAGTTGTAAACATGCTTTGGCCATGACTAATACACATATCATCCTTTCTGCTCAGACATCAGTTAACATCTGCTCCAGCCAGGCTGCAGTGCTAAACTTCCTACAGAAAAACACAAAGTAAACTCAGGTGTTGTGTAATCGGATCTGTGACCAGAAGCTTCAATTACACTGCTCTCTAACGCGATACAGAACATAAACTGCATTGCTTTTGCGTCACATAAATACATGAGCAATTCATTCAGGCATCAGGTTGAAAAGTTGAAGTCCACTTTATTACATAGGTCTTGTTTTTGTAGTGTTGACCCTAAAGCATACCCTATTTGATCATCTATTTTACTATAACTTTCAAAATGAACATCATGCTGTATTGAAGAAGACTTGAAACTAGCAATTGAAACCATAAACTCACCTGGGAAGTCTTTACTGAGGTTATAAATCAAGTGGGAAGTCATTTTTTCATAGACTTTTATACAATCAGACTTCTTTTTCTCACCAGTTTTAGAGAATGCAAGTTAAAGACGCTTCAGGCATTGGCTTGCATTTCCAGACTCAAAGGTTGCTGCTTGGGCCACAAAGACGTATGACAGGGCAAGAGACACAACTCGTCAAACGATCGTACAGGCTTTAAACATCGAACACCGACATTAACCAAACTTATTTGGGAAAGAAAACGACTATTAAGGGCATACTCACTTCCAGTTTTACTTCCAAATAAAGTGATTTAGAGCAAAGGTTCCCAACACTGTCCATGGAAACAATTACCGTTAATTGGTGAAGTCAGTCTTGACCAGAGCCTGTGTTAGATATTCACTGTCACTTCCTAAGTGATGAAAAGCGTACAAACCAGAGATCAATAATCAGTGGTCATCCAGAATCTATGCTCTAACAATATAAGAACCATATTAATCAAACAGACACTGTTAGGGCAAGCAGCCATCTTGGCTCTATCTCTCAGCACAGCAGCCGTGTAACAAAAAATGGAAAATGGTAGCTGCCTCTCAGAGAGTCAGAACAATTTCTCTGTCTGTCATCACTGGATATGGTGGGAGGCTTCTTGCTCTGTTCTAGCCCTGGGAGGTCTCTGGTTTACTCATCACAGTCTCACTGGCCGACCCGTGTAAGAAAGCTACGCTACTCCCCTCCGTTACCAAGCTTCTGTCCAAATATTGACGTTTTCTGTCTGTATTCTCTACGGAACAGTGGAGGACAAGATGAAAAACAGACATATGGATAGAAGACACCCTCTACCTGGGGACGGAGGATTTTTCTTGAGAGAAAAAGAGATAAAGAGAGGAAGAAACAGGCAGAGAGGATTAAATGTGAGATAAAATAACAAGAGACAGAGAGGGAAATAGACAGAGGGGGGGACTAACAGAGACGGAGACAGACCTGAGTGCAGCAGATATATACCCACAATATGAATTCAAACATGGGGCTCATGTCTTCCCAGGATTTGTTTTCCTTCATTTCCCCACTCCCAGTTGCTGAATGTATGTCAGGCAGCGCAATTAGTCAAATCACACCGACGTGGGATTCCAGAAACACTCCGAGATGTAATTGGAAAAAAAAGAACAGAAGTACTGATTGCATATTAGCAAGGAGATTGTGTTTGCATTGTGTAGCGTCGTCGTTTACATCTCCCTGTGCGTGTGTGTGTGTGTGTGTGTGTCTGTTCTTCCTGCCTGATGAGGTCACGATGAGAGATGGTGCTGCTGGCAGGGCCTGTCATTGCCAGTCACCGTTTTGGTTGTTGTTTTGTTTTCTGCCCGAGGAAGAAAAGGTGCTTTACGGGAACGAACAGCCACCGGGGGTCATGTGCACATGGCCTGTCTGTCTGTTAACTTGTGTACATTTACATATCTCCGCTCTAAGAGAGTATTTTTAAGCGCGCGCGTGCGTGTGTGTGTGTGTGTGTTTGCGAACATATGTGTTTTTATAAAAGTGAGCCGACAGGCAAAAAAATCACTGAGTAGTTGGGAAGCCAGGAGTTTCTCAGAGCCTGATATAACAATGACTGCTGCAGAATATATTTATACATCATCTCCAGAGTACAACACGTTCCGTGTGCCTACTTAATAATATACTGAGATATGAGACATTTGGAACAAACTGAGCTTTCTCTTAATCCTTTGACATTAACTCTGTTCCTTTATCTTGCATGAGCGTTTGGTTTTGCACCTGTGCTTCAGTCTTTCAGCTCATTTGTTTGTACATTTTGAAGCGTAAGCATTGTGGCTCCCGACCACTTTATCTGCGCTTGAAACAACCAGCACAAAGATGATTGGAGGGCCTGAGGTCAACACCCCTGTGTGTCCGAGGAGGACATTCATTTGCCAGAAGTCCATTAAAAGGCCAAAGGCTAACTGTAAGGTGGGAATTAACAGAAATACTATGATTTATATGCCCCCGGACCTTTAAAGACAGCAATAAATATACAATACTTTCCAGGGGTGAATCAGAGGGTAAATGCAAGTTAAAGCCACTTTAAATCTGAAGTCCAGGAGTGCTGCACTGTTTCAATTTAAAGGAAAGGTAGAGATTTTTGTTTTGTTTTCCACCTGATAACGGTCCATGAGCTACAATTGACCACATGCTAGGTGGTGATAAAAACAAACAAACCATTTGGCAGCAAAAGCCCTGACTGGTGCCGATTCTGTGGGCCAGGCAGACGAGACAGAGGTAAACAGAGAAAAACAGACATATTTGAAACTCGCTGAAAAAAACACAATGCGTTTAAAAGGGATAGTTCAGATTGTTTGAAGGGAGGACGTATGAGGTACTTATCCATAGCCAGCGTATTAGCTACAGAAGTGTGGAGGAACTGTACTGCTGTGGACGGGGGAAGCAGCAAACCATATTTTAGCCACCTAAAAAAAAAACAACATCAGTTTCCGTGTACGCTATATTTAGAATATTTTCATAGATTTTCCTCGCCGTGAAACAGCCCTTTCTGTCGGGGAACGGAAGCCGTTATCTATGCTGTCGTCGAAAGCCACCAGACCCCTCAAAAACCGTCATTTTACTTTACGCAGAACACTGGAGTTGCTGGTCTCCCGCTGCCTCGATCGGTTAGTTAGTTTGTGTTATTGTGTGACTTTGGTGAATCCAAACTTTCTTTAAGTAACTCATCCAACCCTACTTCAAACTATCACTTCAAGTAAACCAGATACAAAGTAATTGTTGGCCCTTATATCCAGCTATTTTAAAATAGACCACTTTAAAAACAGATTGTAGGCTCCGTTGATCCCACGAGAAAATACGATTGTGCTGTTAATCCTTGGTTGGTATAATTAACTCTATCCAAGTTTAAGCATAATATAAAATGTTTCTTACATTCTCTCCATTCATTCTTATTCATTATCAAACCGGGATAGCCTCCAGCCCCGCGTGACCCGGCATAGTTAGATAAGAGGATACTATAACCCTATCACATTTCCATACGATGAAATACATAAAAGATAATGTTTAATTGGAGATTTTTTTTATTTTAGGTACTTAAAGTTATCTCCCTCTCTGCCCACCTCTATCTAACCCCTCTCCCATCTCCATCTGCGCGGCCCTGGTCTCCCCCTGTCTTTCCTGGCCATTGCTCTTTCCATCTGCGATGGCCCGGGTGTCCCCGCTCCTTCCTTATGGTTCCTGCAGTCTTGCTGCTCCTCCTGCCTGCTGTCTCTGTCTGTGAAATCTGTGACTCCCCCCCGTCTGTTTCGCCCTCGCTGTCCCTTGTCTGTGAGCCTTGCGTCTCCTCTGGCTCTCTGGCCACTGCACAGTCTTTGTTGCCTGTCTCGCTCCCCGTGAGGCCTGAATTAGATCCACACAAACACAAAAAATAGAATCGGCCGCAGTGGTAGGTCTTAGACAATGTGTTGACAGTGCTGTCGTTAATAATTTATGGAATTTACATGTGCACTGGATGACATTTGCGAAAATAACACGTAATAGTATAGTAAATTAAGTCAAAGCTATGAATATGTTCTGCTTTTGTGTCTAGTATTGTCCTGGCACTGAATTATAAGGCTTTTCAAAATGTTGGAGTCTTTGCTTTGACGAGTTGAACTAAACAATTGATAATATATTTATACACTTAAATCGATCGGCTTCCTCTTCAATAATAGTAATTTAATCTCTATCTTTAGTTAAATTCACATTTGAATTACATTTAAGAAATTATGATAATTGTAGGTCAAGAAAAAATAAGAGTAAAAGTATGAAAATATTTAAATGCTGTGTAACCTTTCTGCTGTACTGTTAATGCACTAATCCTGCTTAAACTAACGTGAAGTGTCCTTGACAGACGCTAGATAAAGCTGCATTTGCACGTGTTTTACAGCCTTATTTTTGATTGAGAATATTAACTGACTAAAAATACAGATACATTTTTTTTTTCTCTATCCGAATTACATGCAGAGAAGGAAACGGTACTTGTCTGCCCTGAATAGTGTGTACAGATATGCATGTAGTCTGAGAGCCAACAATTCAGCAGCAAAACAAATAATAAAATAAATTGTTACACCACCTCATTGTGCTTATTGCTTTGCGCGCACAGTAATAACTGACAGCAACCACCACATGTAAAGTATGCCCCCCCCCCCATCCAGAGTGTATATTTCACCCTTGCCTAGTTGTCCGAAGAACACATAATCTTACTGTTCACGAGAACATAATATTTCTCATACAGAGGTTTTTATTTCGTTTTTTTTAAATTGGCAGAACATTGTAGAAACATGTCTGAAATGCACAGACCGGGATTACAGCAGGAGCATCCAATCTGACAGAACTACCAAAACAAAAGTGAAACATTTGACAATGTGCACCATCGTTTTCATTACCAGTGAGACCGTCTGCACTCGCCTCTTTCCCCGTCATGTAAAGATAAACCATAATCTGTGACAGCCTGATATTTTCAGATGGAGTCTTAATATGCGGAAAGGGGAAAATGTGGCCAGGACATGGAAAAGTATTTTTTCTTGCCTTAAAACTGCAGGAAAAGGTGAATGTGCAATTGAACAAACACATGTTGTCTTTTACAAGGCATGTTTCCTTAAGAAGATCTTTAAAATGACACCATTTATCACTTCAATCTATATGTTTCATTTAAAATGTTGTCAATAATAGACTGTTTGCACGAACCAGATCCAGCAAATAAACAATGAATGTGGCGCTCCTAAGTGCAAGAGCCATGAATGACTCGGCTAAGACCTTTTGTCACGTGAGAAGAAACTATTGTGGAACTTGAGATGAACTGCAGGTTTACACAGAGCAGAGCGGACAAGAGAGGCGTGTAGCCTGTGGAGCCCTGATTCACTTTCCAGCAATCTTTTGTATAGATTCCATGTTTTTTTTCTTCAATTTTTGTAAAAAGAAATGACCAAAGAAATTCTACTTGCATTTTTATTATTTTTTTTTACTTATGATTCATTGCACTATAAATGTGTCGCTGCACAAAAGACATTTTTTGACATTTATGACTTCTAGCCATGATCGTGATGTTTCCATAAAGGTGCATGACTAATATATCGCAGTGAAAAACGAGGCCACGGTGAGCAAAATGTCCAAAAAAACAGCGCGAGGTTCAGAGGGTTCACTTATCATATTACTTCATTGGGATAGTTGTATTGATTTATTCTTATTATTAAAAGTGATATACCGTACATACACACACACACACACACACACACACACACACACACACACACTCTGCACAGGTTTATCTTATTCTGTAGCCTAATATATATTGATATGTATATGCTTTCATTACATTGTTTGTGCGTGCGTGCTTTTAGTAATAAGGAACCGTGGCAGATCAGTCGAATAGATTGTGGAAGTGGACCCTTTGATATGAAGCCCTCTCCGCCTCTGGGAATTGCAGATTACAGATTGTCTGTTTCTGTAGTTCTCACTCTCCCTTTTTTCTGCCTCTTTACTGATGTATCGCTTTCCTCCTCTGACCCTAAACTGCTCGTCTCCCGCTTTGATCCCGCCATTTCAACGTTTTCCCACATGCCGTCACTGGAAAACCGGGAAATAACTACAAATCCAATCTGCGCGCGGGTAAAAAAATGTCTGCAGAGTCCCATTACAGTGATGACTCTTTTCATGTCTCTTGGTCCTTTCTCTTCCCTTTTTTTATCCCCCCCGTTCCCCCCCCCCCCCCCCCCACCCCTGTCCTCCTCTCTTTATTCTCTCTAAGAGAAAGTAATTAACATAACTGGTACCTCTTTCATGCCGATCGTGTGTTTGCGGGAGTGTGTGTTATTCTATTATATAATTTCAGATGTTAATTTAATCTTTTTAGTTTTTTTTTTTTTTTATGTTGTTGGCAGTAGCTCTGTGTCAATTACACACTTTGTCGGTGTGTATAGGGATGATTGACATTAGAGTGTGATTAAGCAGGCAGTGAATATTTTGTTGTTTTTTTGTTGCGTTTCTTAAGATAATTGTCGGGTTTTTTCTTTTTTTTGTGTGCGAGGATGATGGGATATGGATTCACATTTTGTCTCTTGGTGTCTGGGATTCAATTGTGAGTTGGAGGATGTTGATGTGGAGAGGGGGTTGAAATGTTTTCGCAACACCACATCACTTTGATTGCACATTTCATTCGGAATGAATGAGGTGAGGAGGAAAACAAACAATTCGCTTCATCAATGTTGGCCTTGTCTCTTTGATGAATAGCTTTTGCTGCACTTTTTCTACTCGCGACATTGGCAAATGATTGCTAACTTGTGTTCTCTCTTCTGGTCTCTTTCTCTCATCTCCTCTTCCATCTCTCCTTTCCACTCCAAATATCCGCACCGCGTCTCCCTCTCTTATTTTCCCTCTTACTTATCATCCCTTACATCTCTGTAATCTTTCCGCCTTTCCATCTCTCCCAATGCCAACCCGCTTTCAATTTTCCATCTCCCTCGTCTGTATCTTCTCTGCAGGCGCTGACCTGTTCTCCAACTGCACGGAGGAGTGCAAGGCCCTGGGCCACTCCGACCGCTGCTGGATGCCATCCTTTGTGCCGTCCGACGGGCGCCAGGGGCCAGACTACCGCAGCAACCTGCATGTCCCCGGCATGGACGCCACGCTGCCCGACACTGAGGTACCCTCCTCCGTCAACCTCTCCGACCAACTCACCATGACCTCGTCCACCGCCTCGTCCAACGATAGGTCATTCTCCACCTTTGGCAAGGACGGTCAAAGGTCACAGTCACACCAAAGCCTTCACCATCACCTCCATCAGCAACAGCAGCAGTACAGCTCCAGCACGCTAGAGAGGAAAGAGTATGATAGGGGGACCCTACCGTACAAACCCACCTTTCTCTGTGAGTATCAGTATGAAAGTTCCCTGGGACCCTATGACTTTGGTCTGGTCCAGTACAGATACTAAAGGAGGGGACAGTGAATCTGCCTTTTGATTCTGATCGGGACTTTTTATTAAGTTGTTCATCAACTTTGATTTCTTAGATTTTTTTTTTTTTAAAGAGTTTTAAAAACACGGCTTTATGTGTTGTTGTATTGATTTTATTTAGTAAATTATGATTTATTTTGTCGAATGTAAAATGTAATCTATTATTGCTAACTCCCCCTTCTCCAAAACCCGCTTTGAAAAAATTCAATCTAACCCCACCCTAACCCTAAACAATGTTTGTAACATGTGATTTATTATAAAAATAAACACAGTTTTAAATTTGACTCATGTTAAACTGCTGTGGCCCCTTTTTCTTTCTTTTTACCTTTCTCTAAATTCCCCCTCAAAATCCTCTCCAGTCAGTCTTCCTGTCTGATGCTCATACAAGTAAAGGTCACCAACACAAGCACACTTCACGCACAATTAAATGCCGTTTTAGTTTAAGACATGATTCGAGTGTATAGAGAGGAAATGAAAGATAGATCATCTCATTGTAAAGGACATCTTTTTTCCATTTGCTCAACAACAAGAGTTTTGCTCGAGCACGATGACTTCCCTACTGAATAGCTCGAAAGGTGAAACACACAGCCCACGCGCCTTCTTTTTCACACGTATTGAAGTCCATTTTGTTCTAAAAAGGAAGTGTTGAGTATCTATACTTGCCTGCTTGTGGATCAATACCTGACATAAAGAATGGTGGGTGAGGTGGGCTGTCAACCATAAGGTCGAGATTCTTCAGTTGGAAAAGTCATGCACACAAGTTTGTGCGCAAGAAAGGAGGGGAAACTATTACAGCACGAGGAAGGGTTTAATTTGGCAAATGAAAGATAGTGATATCCATTGGAATAAATTGATTTTCCAGCTTGCCTTTCTGAAGAAGCAGAATGGGATTCATTGGAAAAGATGGCAGGACACTGCTAGTAGATGTCAATTGCTTTCCAAGCTCCCACATTACATGAATAATCTATTAGTTCTCAGAGTAGAGAATGGATTCGATATACACATTCAGTAGAGAAGTCATTTCCAGTCAAGTCACCACCATGTTAACCACCATCCTCCATGATACTGCATGCTGGCTGTGGACTGTCTCTCAGGTAAACGACGAGCACTATAACCTGCTTTCCTCCCTCCCCCCCTGCCCTGTTTGCGACTTAGCAAACAGAGCCAAGCAATCTTCCTCTTGCACATCAGGTCTGTGTGAAAAATAATTTGTATTTAGCCTTTAGGGGCTAGAGACTGCTTTGCTCCAAATATAGCTGCCTGCACGTCTGCTCATCTCGTCTGCCTCGAAGGGTTAGGATAAATGCACTCCATATTCGCTCCGTCCAAAAAACTCACAACTTTATTATATCTCATTTTATTTTTTTGATTTACAATTTCACCCGTTCTTCCTGGTCTTTTTGAAACAAATTGACCCCCCATTTCCACGAGAAAGGCTCTGTTAATCATCAGTGTGTAAAAAAGATGGGAATACTCCCAGAGGCTGAGGCTCTATTAACCAATTGGCATCATGTTCTACTTTATTTAAAAATAGCACCGTATGCTACTACTGGCTACGGCGATGCTCTGATCACCAGGGTTGCCTTGATAAAGGCTTTATAAATGTTTAATGATCCATTTATAGATAATTAATGAAGCAATTAGTGCTCTGTGTATTTTCTACGCATGCATTATGGAGCCACCACATTTCGAACGTTTATCTTTATTGATGGACATGTTTTTACCCAATTCCTAAATTAGTTTTGCCATTAAACTGTGAGGACCAGTCTTTACGGTATATAAATAACTTCACAGAGAGTCCTTTGTGGCACGTATCCTTCAAGAGATGGTATTTCGAGCCGATTGTGTCACTAAAGAGTCTCCAGGGATCGGGTGCCATTTGTCTTAACGAGTGTGTTCTCTGTCTTTTCAGCCCGCAAAAGGATTTGCTAGCTCGTTCCACGTGGACCTGTCGGAGACAGCATGAATTTCTGTGCTAGACCACCAACACTGATGCTGGAGACAGCGACATGAAACTACACAAACAGCAACCTGGACAAAAGAAACCTTGGTTAAGCTTCATTATCTTGGGTGGCGAACTGTAACAAAGCCTTGGCAGTGGTGGCCAAGGGAGGAGAGGAGAACTAAATACTGAGTAGCTGTTAACCTCAAGATATCTGAGGAGCAATCCAAGGCCTTATTCCTCTCAGCAGGACTGAGACCAGGGCCGAAACACTCGACATGTGAAAAATTATAAATTCATCAGCAGACAGATTAGAGGAACTGAAACGAACAGAGGAATACAAAACAAGAAGAAGAGGGACCGATTAACTCACAGAGGTGGGGTTTTTTTTTTTTTTTTTGGACTGAGGAGTTAGCCTCTAGAGATCTGTGTGTGCCTGTTTACATGACGAAGAAAAATAATGTTTCTGTACAAACTTCAACCAATGTCACACGGAACCCTTTAGCTATTTCTATGGTCACCACTAAGCCAACTGTACAGAGACTGTGTGGGGTAAAAAATGGAGACTGAGAGGAAGTGAGAAACTGAGCAGGAGACAATTAGACAGAGAGTGAGAGAGAGAGAGAGAGAGAGAGAGAGAGAGAGAGCAGGTGTTGTACAGGTCTAAGATGAGACAGGAAAAAAAAAGATGGAAAAGCGGATGAGCAGAGATGATGTGCAGTACTATAAATTATGTATCTCCGTTTTTTTTGACTTGACTGTCTTTATATAACTTCTCTTTTTTGTTTCTGTTGTTCTTTCTGTGTGGTTAAAGTGTGCAGACTAAAGTATTCCAACTTACTGTTATAAACAGGAACATGCTGTCAGGAGCCGGGTTCAGTCCTCTTTCAAGCTTAGCCACTTCAGGAAGGAGATTTTTTTTTAACACTGTGTAGAAAAAATGAGATAAAACAAATCCTCTTGTTCAGTTTATCAATAAAATATCACTAATGAATGTTCTCATTTCTAAACTAGTGACTAACAGTTCTCAAGTTCCTTCCTGAGCTGACTGCAGAGAAAGTGAAATGATCCTTTACCAGGATATGGTTCCCTTGATGCCATTGGCCTATACATAAACAATCAGACACACTCAGTGGTTTTTATCATGTGTGCAAAGTGTTTACTGTGCTATTTTAAAAAGCTTATAAATGAATATAAATCTATATATAACTATATATATATACAATATACTTTTTTCTGAAAACTGTGTAACCATTGGTTAGTTTCTACACCTCATACTGTTATTCAATCTAATAATACCAAGTGCTACAAAATCGAGACATTTATTGATTCAATCGAGGAGGAGTGCTTCCGCCTAAAAAGCAAACCCCTTCGCACCAACCAAGGATTAAGTTGATGTTCTTTTTTGATTGTTACTTTTCACCGTTGACAGACGCTGGGCCTTGTTGTGTGTAGCGAAGACACCAGTTGAGTTCTTTTTGGCCTGTTGTGTATTTTTACTAGCAGAATATGTGTTCATGTACAGGAAGGGGGGCTATCACAATCGAGCTAGAAATCAAAGGTTTTACAATCATACAAGAGAGGCATACACGGATAAATATGGACATAAACAGACAATACATAGTGCAAAGTATTGCACACACACACACACACACACACATGTGCACACACGCACAGGTCAAGTGGTGATAAATAAACAGTGTCATTGAAGTTCTCTAATGTGTGTTTTGTTGTGTTCACTTGGGAATAATATCATGTAACTGATCAGAAAACAAGAATAAGCCTACAGCCATATGCTTTCAGAATCAGAAATCCTTTATTCGTCCCACAGCGGGGACATTTACAGCGCTACAACAGCAGAGGGACAGTACAGGTAAAAAGGCAAATATAAAATAAGTATAAGTAACTTTGAGCCAAATGCTAATGTTAGCGTGCCAACACACTCACAAGGACCAGGCTAACATGTTAATACTAAGCAGGTGTAATTGTTTACTGGTTCATGATCTTAGTTTAGCATGTTAGAATGCTAACGTTCGCTAATTAGCACTAAAGCACAGATGAGGCTGAAGGGAATGTAATTTGTTTTTTAGATATTTCGTCATAAACCGAAGTACTGGATACGTTACGAATTTGACCTGATGGTGGCGCTAAATGAAAAGTACATGAAAAGTCAAGGGACCACCAAAGTCTTCACATTCATCATATGGGAACCATGAAAGTCTGTACAAACCTGTGTGCCAGTTCATAAAGTTGAGATATTTTTGCAATCTTTTGCCTGCTAGTGCTAGAGGAACAGTCAGGGGCTCACCAAATATGTTAGGAGTAATCCTCTGGGGACCAATAATGTATTCACCAAATTTCATGGCAATCCATTCATTAGTTGTTGAGACATTGAACTTAAAGTCATAAAATATCAATTAGCTGTTGGAACTCGAGGAAAATTCACCAAAGTCAGTAAAATTCATCTTTTGGGGTCAATGAAAGGAGTCAGGTACTTCTATTCAGAAAACCATTTTTAAGATGTTTAAAGATTTTAGTGTAAACCAAAGTCATGGACCTACTAATCAAGAGACATTGCCATCCCAAGAGCCATGCCGCTAGCATGGATAAAAAATAACATTGTAAACTTGGATTAAAGCGTCTCCTTTGTTACTGTCAGAGGAGACATACTATAGAAATGTTCACAGCCAAAAGCTGTGAACCATTTGTCCAATCAAAGCTAGAACCTGTTTATTGCTTAAACCCCTCATGGAGAACATCCACTGCTTTCCCTGTTGTTTTTAGCACATTCATTTTCATGAAAAAAACATTCAGTTATCCCAAAAGAATGTCATGGACTTTCAAGATGTAATCACCAAGGTTTTGCTCTACTTTCCTCATTCCCTGACCTCAATAGCTTACCAAAAAACTTTTCTGGTGCCCGTCACTCTAGCCTTCTGTCCGTTTCCTTTCAAAATCACTGATCACCATCCCCCTACATCCCAATCCCATTCCTTCACTGGCACAGGTTTACAGACACAAGAAGAAGAAGAAGAAGAAGAAGAAGAAGAACGCTGGAGTTTGGATCTACTGGGGTCATTGGGGAGACACAGCAGTCCCTCACTTGACAGCCTAGAAACAGAGATGATCTGTTTGCGTCTACCACAAGATAGTCTTCTTTTTAGGAGCATGGATACATGTGACTGGTGCATGTGACTGATCCAGTGGTTGCCTCCTTGAATGAATAGCCTTTGGGGTTCTGATTAAAATCTCACCCAGAAACAACCCAGCGTATATTTTAAAAAAGAAAGAAAGAGGTCACAGCTTGGTTAGGGTTAGAAATAACAAGGGGGCCTGTTGGTACAAGGTGTAAGATATACGGGGGTAATATTTTGGTACCAAAAGGATAATACGATGGTGTTCCTTGATTACCCTGGTTTCATCAAAATAGTTCCTCATGACAATAGTGTCCCAGTTATTACTCTAATAAGACTTGATGGTAACATTAGCTCATTATTATGGACATTATTACCCTGACATAACCCGACTATTGTGAGCAGGTTATCTGATCATTACCCTGCTATTCCCGGGTTGTTTCTGTGATCTCCGGTCCTTACCTTTCCCCAATATGACACTCATGTTCTTGCCCTAAGGCTACCCTCTTACCCTGATCGAGAAGTCTTGATAGCTGTTCTGAACTGACACACTTGAAGACAGGGTGAAAAACCTGCCTTTTCACCCTGTCATCATCAGTAGTTGTGTGAAGAATAAGAAAAGAGAGCAGATAGGGGGAAATCCAACCCTGCCTAGGCCTACTTTCTATGAAAAGTGGCCTGCCAGGTTGGAAAGTTACAAAAATTCTAAAATACAAAACTAAATATAATTTCCTGGATTTTCTCATCAAGATAAGTGCAATTACCATCGTATTACCTTATTGTTACCAACATTTTCCGCTCTTATTACCTTGCCACCTTATGAACTGCAATGTATTGGCCGCCTAGTGCTAGGTATCGCAATTATTTTATTCCAGTTTGAAATTAGAAAGCTTTCCAACTTTAGCTGAGGATGCCCTATAGACATGTTGAGTTGGCAGGGCCAGCCAGACGACCTACAGGTGGAGACTGACATTCTATCAATGGCTGTGAGTTGACCTGATCTGTTTGTCCTTCAAGGCGCCTCCATGGCAGACAGAGAGAATAAGAGTCGTTACAACTGAATCATCTTGTCCATCTCTCCTCTGCTCTCCATACAAGGTTGAGTGAGGTGACCTAGCTGTCTGTCTGAGCCTCCAAGCCTGTCCCTCATATTCTTCCCCTGGCAGTTGCACTTCATTACTCTGGCTAAATAGACTTTCAAGAGACCCCATCAGCCATCATTTACACAGCCCGGCCCTATCACCTTTCACCACGTCCACCTCATCAGACATACACACCCCGCCATTCACACATGCACTTCACGGCATGCGCATGCAGACACACATGTACAAACTGGACGCGCTCTCCTTCCTCCTTTACCTTCTTATCCCTCGCCACCCTATCAGTCAACACGCACGCGCGCACACTTTCACACACACACACTCAGGAATCCTTGGGCTCTATTCCCCCGCCACCTCATCAGGCCGGAGCAGACAGCTATTACAGTCTGCGCTCCGATGCCCATTTCTCCTCCCATCTCTTTATCTGCCGGCCTGCTACTTCTGAAACAACCTATTGACCTGAGACGTAGCCATGCTGCCCCGTTGACCTGGACTTTCTCTTTGTGCGTTTAACAGAATGCCTGCTATCTTTCCAGCCGCCAAACTCCCTCTGACTGTTAATTTTATTCATTTCACCTCAGGTAAGGCAGGTTTGTGACATTGTTTTTTCGCAGCCCAGGTCAAATGGTTGTCTGAATGATGTCACAATGTCAAGACATTATAGAAAAGCAATGCCTTGTCAGCATTAATCGTATGACACCAAACAGCCATAAAAGCATAAATGGGAATCACACCTTTGAATATACAACCTTTAAAATAAGTATGGGTTGTCATTTGAATGCATAATGTGGCATCATTAGTCCAAAGATTATTTTTTTAATTAAATCTCTTCCGTAAATGACTCCTCTGAATGTGAATGTTCTCAAAGTCAGAACAAAAAAATGTAATTACGTTTTTGATTGAACAGAACATGGTTAATCTGTGGTTTGACTGAGAAAGTAAAGAGTGTCAAAGACTGACGCACTCTACTTTCATTCATGTTGTCCATAGAGTTTTCTCAAGTCCTACTCAAGATGCTCTCGACAGCATTTTTTACAGTCTGATAACTCCACAATAGCGTGGACAGACTGTACCAGAAAGCCATCCAGCCCCCAATTACACTCATCTGCGCTTTTCTTATCTGTTCCCAGGAATGAAAAGGAGTCAGGTACTTTTTTTCAGTTTCTCAAGATGACCTTCTGAGGCCATAGTTACTTCTGTTTTCACAGATTTGTTCCAAAGATGTCCAATACTCCTAAGACATAGTGTATGTGTCTAGCCTTCATTATCTTAGGGCTAATTTAAATAAGACTTGGAGGGCATATTTTGCCTTTATTATATGTTGATTTTAAAGCTGCACTAGTCAATGTTTTTAATATTACCAGTGGAATAAAATGATGTGTAATGTGCAGGAAGAAAACTCATCAGCGGTGAATAGCGTAATAGAGACCTAGAGTATGTCTCTATCTGACCTAGGGCATGCCTAGTCTGTGGGAAGAAAATGTTTAAAAATATCAGCTTCAAAATGTGAATCTACAGTCTAATTTAGCATGAGGATATAGGGAAAAATCCACTGGAGAATTTATGCAATCTTATTGCTAAAAAAGAAATGTAAAGGGGAAGATCAGTTCAGATTACTAAAACAATAAAATAGATCAAAATACCCTGCCCCTGCCATGAGCTTACCCCAATGTCAGGTCGGTCAGCCTTTGGAACAGGCCAGGAGGCCCAAGTGACTGCATGTGTGCCTTTGGAAAACCCCGCCCGGAAGCACCAGCTGCAAGGAGAAGCAAGGCAAAGTCATACTGGCCAGAGTCAGTATTGTTGAGGGGACACTGAACAATACAGACCCCACAGAACCAGACCCCCCAAATTTCCAAACTCATTGGATGTACATGAATCACACAAATGACCTATTCTCTGAAAAGTGACACAACGTTACTTTTTTTGGTTCACTGTCATCAGTCTAGTTTCCGGCTGCTAGCTTGTGAACATAGTGGAGCATTTAGCAGCCATAAAGCTTTTTCTTCAAGAGCTGGTGGAGACTAAACCAGAGCTAAAAGGAAAGTGAAACTGGATTTACATTCATCAGGTGGAAACAAGAGCAAACTAGAAGGGCACTTGGAGAGCGCAGACCTCCACCAAGGCTGTTTGCATCCCGAAAAATAATGTGTGTATCTGGCATATGATTCAGATCCACTTGAACATCTATTGGGTTCTCTCTTGGCCCAAGCCACACCCTTCCATCCCATTTCATGAAAATCCGGAGAGTAGTTTTCACATAATCCCGCTGACAAACAGACAAACAAATAGAATAAAAAACTAATAAAAAAACAAACCGAAAACCTAACCTCCTTGGCGGAGGTTAATAATGACAATGTTGCTCCATGTCTAATAGATGTGTAAATATGCAACGGTTTGGTAAAAATAACTTAGTGTCCAAAGTGTCCAAAAATAATAAATGTTACTGCTTTAAGACTAATTCCTGTTTTGGCTATTTAAGGCCTGTGCCTATTTGTTTTGTAAGTGAAGATCATGTGATGTTTTGTTTTGTTCTGAAAACAAATGCCAGTGGCCACTGGTACGATCGCATACTGTATGTAAAATGACAATTATGAATATAAAGACTGGCTATGTCACTCCTCTGGGCTCTGTCAAACCAGGGCAAAAAAACAAACGGTTTTCGGCCTAGATCACAATTACTCTGCTTTTCCCATTACACACACACACACACACATACACACACACACACACACACACACTCAGCCTGAAACGTCTTGCCCTCAGCCACCATCCCCTCTCATTCTATATTCTGGACAGGAAGTAGTGAGTTGGTAACCTGGGGTGACGGAATCAGGCCTCTGACTCACGCCCTGACCTCAAGGATGGAAACAACCCAGTGGAGGACAGACCTCAGCCTGCAGCGGTAGGCTAACACAACATGGCTGACAGAGACAAACAAGCTAACCGCAGAGCCAGGATGACTACTATAAAAGAACAAACATCACTGAGAGCAATAGCTGCATGCACGCAAAGCAAAAAAATAAATAAAAAGAGGGCTGGGTTATTGCTGGTATGCTAGTGGAACAAGAAGACAGCCTTCATAGATGCAAGGGAAAGCAAATTACATTTCTAAGGTTGTTAAAATTGAAATCAACAACATGGAAACAGTGACGCTTGCGCCTGAATAAGACAAAACCAATAGAAAGTGTGCAAGCGTCGGTAAATACAAGTCACACAAAAACAACAGAGGATGTCTGCCTCGTTCCCAGCTGTCACAAAAAACAGCTAAAAACACTAACAGAAAAATACCTGACCAGCTGGAAACGAGAGAAAGAGTGTGGTCTGAGTACAGAGCAACGTTTGAGTTGCTGACTCAAAGGCTGGCATTCATTTCAAGGAGATGTGTCAGGCGGAGGGAGAGGGTGTTGGTGGGGGCATAGAGGTCTGCTGTAGGGTGGTGTAACAACAAAGCCCATAGCCTCTAGAGACCAACCTTATCTGACGCCTTGTCTCTGCCCTCTCCTCACCTCCCAACCCTGCAGATGCAGGTGCAGAGATGCCAAGTGAAACATGAGGTTAGGCTTTTTTTCTTTCCAGTCATGCACCCTCAGAAGGAGAACACCTGGTCCCCGAAGAGGGGGAAGTTGGGGGAGGGGGCGATGTATCGATGGCCACTCCCTCTGTACGTCTACCTCTTTGCCCTCTCTCTCGTTTCTTTCCACACTCCTCAAATTCAAGACCTGCCTCTCCTCTCCCTCCCTCTCCCCACACTCCCTCCTTCCTCTTTCGTTCCGCTGTCTAGCTCTCAGCTGTCAGACTGAGAAATGGCAGGCGAGACAGGGGTCTTCTGCCTGGGGAGATGGGCAAGAGAGGACAGAGGCCGCCAGACAAACATGTGCTGAAATACACACCCACACACACATACATACATAAAAGTGTGTACCAGTCTGCACCCGCCAACCTGTGCACATGTTGTGTAACGCCTCCCTATTTTTTTTTTTACCTTAATGGGCCGTGACTTTAGTCAAACAGAGAATGAGGGACATTTGTGGATTTTGCAGCAAATCAGTGCTCTTGAGTTCGGTGTACGCCTGCTCCTGACAGTGGCTAGACATTTACATGTAAATGAAAACATTACAAAAACAAACTTCCTACAGAGATATCTTTACGTTGATTGCAATCAAAAAAAATTGGATGATGGTGTTGAAACATCAGAGAAAGGTTTGCGAGCCACGTCTCTTAATAGTGCCAGAGTTACAAGCTCCTTCTCAGGGCGGCAAAATGAAAGAAGAAACTCACATTTCCTTTCAGTTGAAAATATGCAGTAAACCCTTTATGTTAGAAAACTAGTATGAGGTATATACAATGTAGCTTTGATAGGCGTTTAGATGTATTTTGCCATGTGCCATAACTTTCTAATTCAGGTTAAAATGAATAGTTTGATTTTCATTTAACGAAATCTGCTTAATTGCGTTCATGGCGAGATTAGAAGATCAACACCACTGTCATATCCATCCTTTAAACGCACAATATGCAGTTGTTTGGCACAAGGCGTTTCTCAAGCAAAACAACACAAAAACACAGAGTTTGGTGGCGTCGTGAAGTAGCTTGCGGTCGTGGGAGTTAGTTGCTGTCTTGCCCACCATTGTCGTCATTGAGGTCAACTCCTCCCAGTTAGGATTCCTTCAGTGTTCACAGTTTAGGAGGATTTTACCGGCAATTGTCTACTTCTCTGCAAAACAAACGGACCAGGTGATTAAAAATTAAAAATCATTGTTTCTCCGATGCCGTTCGACTGCCATTAACGTTGGCTCTTCTTGTTTCTCTGATAATTTACAGGGTGATAGTCTGGCTCTGTCCAAAGTACACAATCTACCTACCAGCACCTACAGTATGTAGTGTGGTTCAAAGGAGTTACATGCTGAAACAATTCATTGGCTGTGTGCAGTGACATCCTGGATTATCACTGTGAGGTTATAGGCAATATGTTTCAACATGTAACTCCATGTATTTTTTTCTTATTTCTTTACTAGAGACAGAGCCAGGCTAACTTTATTTCTACTGCTTTCAGTCTATATGCTATGCTAAGCTAATTACCTGCTTACCCTAGCTTCATATTTATTGTATAGACATGGGAGTGGTATTGATTTTGTCATCCAACAAGAAAGTGAAAAGCATATCTCCCACAATGTTGAACTGCTCCAACAATGATCTACCAACAATGCAAACACTGTTTATAAGTCATACATGAACTACCCATGACACTGCTGTTTTTAGAGACTGGAATTCATCAGATCAAATGAATATCTAACCAGCGGGCACACAGCCCCTTCATTATCAGCGTGATGTGCTGACAGGATCAAAGAGAACGTACGCACTGACTCTGGCAAGTTTTTTTCCTACTCGGTGTGGAAAGTTCAGTCAGTGTGCATTAGACGGACTACTTACTTGTTACTCCCTCATCAAAAACAGACCCGCGCTATTGATAATATGGCCCCGTCAAAACTGATGTAACCCAAAACCAAAATACATGCCTCACAGCTGATCAAAGTCTTTATATGCACATCTAACACAATAGACAGTATTACAGAAGCTGGGAGCAATATGATAAAAAAAACCATCTGTAAGGCTGATTTATTTTATGATCACTTTCACTGGCTGGTAATTTGACATGTTGGTTCCCATTTTGCTGATCATGTCATGTGTTTGGCCCGGCCACCCCAATGAAAGCTATGTTAACTGGATGTAAGGGGATGTCTGATGCTGCCCACTATGTCAAAATTACTTTAAATTCAGAGATTGCGAAATATACAAATGCTGCTTGTTGAGGCTTCATGGAGACGCTTTTTTGTGACGATTTCAAAACTTGTGTTTTAATGTAAAGATTAACCACAAAAGATATAACATGTTAACTCGTTGTTCAGGTAGCTGTATTATTGAACTTTGGTACAGAGACAGGCTAGCTGTTTACCCCTGCTTATAGGGTTGGGTACCAAACTTTGTACATTACATTTAATTTAGCTGATGCTTTCGTTTTAAAAAGCGACTTACAAGAAGTGCTACAACTACGAGGATACAAACAAATCAAGCAGAACAGTTATTGGCCAAGGTGCAGTCGAAACAGGTGGGTTTTCAGTCTGCGACGGAAGGTGTGCAGACTTTCTGCTGACCTGATCTCAATGGGGACCTCGTTCTACCATTTTGCGTACCTGGCGGGTTTTATTTGAGGGGTATCTGGGTCCCACTTGTATTGAGGAAGTAACGAGCCAATTGGCCGATGCCGAGCGAAGTGAGCGAGCTAGTATGACCATGGCCTGGATGTAGGAGGGCCTGATCCATTCACAGCACGGTAGGCCAGCACCAGAGTCTTGAAGCAGATTCGGGCAGCCGCTGGTAACCAGTGAAGGGAGGAGCGGTGCAGTGTGGGAGAACTTGGGGAGGTTGAAGACCAGTCGGGCTGCTGCATTCTGGATGAGCGGTAGAGGTCGGAGGGCACAGTTGCAGTAGTCAAGGCATGGAAGGACAAGAGCCTCGACCAGAACCTGGTTCGCCTTCTGGGTCAGTAGGGGACGTATCCTCCTGATGTTGCAAAGAGTGTACTTTTAAGGGTACTGACCGAATCAAGTAGGTAATACCTAGTACCGATTCACGGTAAATCAGTTGGTGCCAAATTGCGGTATCTGAGAGTACATCTTGGTGAGTATTAGCCGTAGCAGAGCCATGCTGTTGTGCGTGTGCATCGCTGGCAGTGAGAGCGAGTTAGCGAGACATCAAACCAGCAGCTGGTGAGCAGACAACATGTGCTGCAATATTTGCCAATACTTCCCCGGTGACCAACTGACAGGTTGGAACGTTGTTTAAATTTAGAAGAGTGGACTTATTTTTTACAACTAAATTACATTTTTGGTTAGTACAAAGTAAAGTACCAAGAAAAAAAAAAGTACCATTGGGTAACTGTATCGAATTCTGGGTACTGATTCAACCGACCCTGCCTGCTTTACTTGATGCTAGTGTTTCCCAAAATGTCCAACTGTTCTGTTAACCTCTCTGCACCTCCTCAACTGTTGCTCTACAGAAGCTCAGTGTGATATTTCAGGAAGCACTGTCTCAATTCAATCCATTTAGAAGCCAGGAATCCTTTCTTGTAATGAATTTGATTCTTTGAAATGATTTCAGCAAAATCTTACACACACACACACACACACAGTAAAATGAAATATATCTCACGGTGGTATTAGCATATTGTTCCTTGCTTATGTCAAAGTCAGTCTCTTCTGTGGTCAGCATCCCACTCTTGAAACACTGTAAATCCAGAGACAGGGCTGTGCAACAGTATTGTGCATTTCATCATGGACTCCCAGGCTTTTGGCTCAGGGCTCTTTCTTTCCTTTTTGATGGAAAAGCGCTTGCAGAGGGTTAATAGAGAGGGAGCAAACGAGCATGTATTTTTTATTTCCGACGAGCATTGTAATGTTAACAAATAAAAGATCAAAGCCGGGTCTTTGTTCCGTGAACCATTTGTTCCGATCTTGTTTACGTAGCGATTATGTTGTGGAGGAAATAAATGTGTCTTTGACAACTGTCTCTGAAAGAAAAGTGGGATATTTGTATACAAAGGCAAGGCAGAGGAAATGTATAAATGAAAAAAGACTGAGGCAGTACCAGTGGAGGGGGAAATTGAAATCTAACACTGTCAGTCACAATGGGAAACCCCTTGTGTGACTCTCCCCTCAGAGAGAAAAGGCAGAGCTGGTCCTCAGATGGCAAGTGATGGTGCATGTGTGAAGGGAAAATGACACAGGAAACAAACAACACATGAAAACACATAGTAAACATGCTTGTGGAAAATATTAGGAGGGCACACACCGATCAGTTGCAGGCTATTACATCATTGTCTATAATCTGTGATGTATCTGCAACAAAAAAAAAATAGAAGGAGAGCAGTGGTTGTCATGTTCGGACTAAGTGATTCATCGGATTAAATGAGTCTTTTTTAAAAAATTCAATTAACTTTCTTTAATTATTATAACATGCTAGTGTGTGCTTCCCTTTGTGTGCGGCAGGCGGAAGAGGCACACTGCAGTGAAAACGTTGTTTCTGAAAGGCTGAACGCCAACAACTATGGATTGAAGCAGAATATTTTGTTAAATAAAAACATGTTGTGAATGTTGGAAATAATTACATCTCAAGGGGACACCTGCAGTTCCTCAAATGGCCACTTGAAAGCCAGTCAACCCCCATAGACACCATATTAAAATGCCCAAGTTTACTGCAGAAATAAACACGTTAATAGCCAAGTACAAAAACGTACGGGGGGATGAATTTTTGTATAAATCACCCCCTTAAATTATACTGAAGGAATATTTCACAGTTAAAATAAACATTTGGATATTAATTACTCACTGCATGTTACCTTAAATTCTTAAGTTTTTCTCGCATGCCTGAACGGTGAACATAGAATCCGAAAACAGAGTAAATCCCTGATGAATTATAGTAAATGGAGGACAGGATAACAAAACAGCAGTCATCATGGACGGACTCGCAGCGCACATGCGTGAGACGGTAGTGGCGGAAGTGTTTTAAATAATAAGGTTTTAGCAAAAATGTATGTGTGTAAGAAGTAGTGAGCATACAACTAGATAAAAAAAGACTTGGATTATACTACACGAGAGTTGTGTGAGAGTGTTCAAACTGATGTTTTGATAATTTTCGCTGTTGTTACAAGTGGCATCCATTTGAAAGATCCCCTTTAAGGCCAAAATTGTGCACAATTAAGGGCGTGGCCGCTTTGAGTGACAGGTGGGTGCTGTCACAGGTTGCTGTGCCGCGTCACCCGTGCCCGCCTCAGTTCGACCGACCGTCCCCTTCTTTGCCCATTTTTGGAATAGCTTGAGAAAAGAAACTAAGATGGAGACGGCCAGAGCCACCCACGTTGAGCTTCTCAATGGCTCTTCAGAAACCTATGTGTGACGATACAGAGATTAAATCCACGTTTTATACACTCTATGGTTCTGGCATTTACAGCAGTTAAAACACTCGTTCTGCCTCACACACACACACACACACACACACATACACACATGAACACAAGGCCAACCCGTATTTATCAACGAGGTGACATCCACCATGATCCGCAAGAGAGTAATTTCAAAAGCACACTACGCAAGTTCTTTTATTTACACAGCAACACACACACACACACACACACACACACACACACACACACACACACACTACTAACCTAGAGTACATGCACAATAAATTAATCACATCTCTCATCTTGTAAGAGGTCTCAAATGGAGTGTTTATTCAGTAAGACACTGTGATGGGTGTGTGGGGTGTGGGGGCATACGCAGCTGCTTGGTGTACTTCAGAGAGTGCATTGTACAGTGTTTCATCCACAGTACAGGGCCAGTAATTTCACACTGAAGGCTACGGCCATTTTTTGCTATATTATATTTCCTGCACCCTTTCTGAATCCCTCTCTCTCACACACACACACACACACACACACAGACACGAAATTACACAATTCACTGGTTTTGTATACACAGCCATTCACTGTGACTTAAATACTGTGAAAAATGATCGGACTTTCTGCTACTTATTAACACTGACTAGCATCAGAGGTGATGGAGTGGAAGCAGCTCGACATTAAAGGTAATGCTTTCAAACAAGGCTCCCCAGACCCCAGTCAAATGGAGTCATTATATCAAAAGACTATTACCTCTACCAGTGCAGTAACTATACATCTCCCGCTTTGTCCTCTCACTGTACTGCCACTTAAAATATATAGTAACTAGGAATAGGGTGAGAAAGCCAGCGTCTTTGCAGCGTCTGGATCTCGAAGAAGCTCTTTGAAGGGAGGTTGTTTTTTATCAGAATCAGGGTTTGGTACAAAAATAAGGGCCCGAAAGGAGGAATTGATTCTCTTGGTATTTATGTGAAAGTGAGAGAAAATGGGCTCTCGGTGCATTTTTTTAATGACTTTGTCTGTTTGTTTGTTTTTTTTCTGAGCACAAAATCGGTTTAGTTACCGCATTCAAAAGAAAACGGACAACCTTTTCCCTTTTTTTTCCTCTTTGTATTTAATTTGACTCCGCCTTTGACGTCCTGATGAGTGAATAAGGGGGAGAGAATAAAAGATCAAGGCATGTCAAATGCGTCCTTACCTGGGTGGCAGAATTGGAACCGCATGGTTCGGCATTTTCAGCATAATCAAGTATTCTAGGTTTTATCGACAAAACACGAGAGCACAAACAACAAACAACCCCACAGGGGCACCGGGAGCAAAAAATGCATCAGCCAACCAGAGGCGGGTCTCCAAGGTTACATGTTGTATTTAATCCCCTGAACCCCCCATAGGCCTGATGCTGGAAGAATGTTGTTGATGTCTTAGGTTGTCTGCATGCTGTGTGTGTTTGTTGGGGTAAGTGTGCATTCATTTTCTTCCCTCGAGCCAGACTTAAACCCCAGTGACATCAGCAGCCATGTCTTATTTCCCTATTACAAAGGTCCCACTGTAACATAGTGTGTCAGAGCAGGGACTACTGTCTCCTGTGCAAACACGCACACGCTCATTAGCACACATGCTGTGTCTCTCTCACTCACAAGCACACGCACACATACACACCAGAGGGAGAGAGCAAGAGAGCAGAAAAAAAAGAGGCACAAAAACAAATTAAACCAAGTGCAAGATAGGCCTTTCATTATAATTACCATATTCAATAAAACACAGATTAGATAAAGGAAGAGAAGCTCTGGGAAAGAGGAAAGGGGTTCGTGTGTGCGTGTGCGCGTGTGTGTATGTGCCTGCATTTGAGCATATTTCTCCATGAACTTGAAAGATGAGTAGAGGATTGTGCATAATTTACACTGTAGTTTTCAAAGAGGCCGATACTCTGCAGATGGTACAAATTACGGTCGCTCCTCCACTCAGTTCTACTCAAGCATCTAAAGTCTCTCTAAAGTACTGAACCTGAAGTAATTATAACATCCAATCAATTTTAAACAAATTTTAGGTTTGGCAGTTAGCTGCCCGTCTCTTGTCGGTACATTATTAGTGACTTAGTTAATTTTGCAAGTGAGTCTAGTTATTTACACCCGTGCAGAAGCAGCCGCTGTTGACTTCAACTGTGTTATTTACAGCTGAATGTTGCACTTTTTCTAGCATATTCAAAGTGTTGGAATTTGATTAAACACTGAATTATATCTCCCAAAGGACTCCGTCATTTGCATTTGTTAAAATAGCTTATTTATGACATTTGATTACCATGCACCTAAGAAGTTCTTTAGTATATGAAGATTTTGGCTGGGCTTCACCACAGTGACTGAACCGTCAAGTGACGATTCCTTATACTTCTGATATTTTGGTGTAAATACATGTCTTCTTTCATTATGCTTAAACGGGTAAGAACATAGTATGCCGTCGTGTGCTGGGCTGATATGACTCAGTGGTATTCCGTAGTCTTTTTACTTATTGATAGACAATGTTTCCTGATACTGACAGCTGAGAGAAGTGAACCAAGGTTTTGCATGGAGGTGTGACGGCTCTGGCGATAAACGAACAAAAAAAGCATTAGAGCCTTTACTCACTATTCCTTCAAGTGTTACTACTCATGATTACTTTAATTACTAATTAACCTGTCTAGATGTTGTTTGATTAATCATTTAGTCTATGAAACGATCCAATTTCCATGAACATGAGTTGACATCTTGAAATTGATTGATATGTTCAACCAAAAGTCTAAAACCCCGAAAAAAAGCAGCAAATTCTGACATTTGTGAAGGTGGAACCAACAATTGTTTCATATGTTTGATTGATACATGATTTAAACAATGAATCCATTATCCAAACTGTTGTTGGCTAATGTTCTGTTAATTGACTAATAAATCAATCTGGGTTTTTTTCTGCATTAGTCTTGGAAAGTGTCTTTGAGTATTTTGAAACGTGCACTATGAATAACATGTATTACCATATTATTATTTAATGTTTCAGCACTCAAGTTACAGTTCAAGTTTTTGAATTTGGAAATCAAACTGCTGTTCCAATATTGCACTTTTTGTATAGTGTACCAACTGCCAAAATATTGCACATTATTGAATAGTGGTAACAATAATGTCCTGTTTTTACATTAGGTTGTTACTTACATAGTACTCCATTGCTGTCCAGTGAAAACCATGTATTGTATCTTGAGGGCATTGGTGGATTCAGTAGGGTTTGAAAAAACTGTATAAAAGAAGTAAACATAGGTCACCCATTGGTTTGTGGACGACCGTTTTGAAACCTTGAGTTTAACATTCTGGCTGTTGCCATCATCCTGTTTTTTTGGAGCCAGATGTGACCATCTTCGGACAAGAGTGTGGAGCTGGGGAGGAGGGAGGGACTGATAGCATAGCATTTGCCAAGTTACCAGCACACACTAGGTTGGTGAGCAAGGTGCATCCATATTTCCCGTTAACCGGGATATTAACTGGGATGCAAGTTTTTGGCTAGCAAAAAACTAACCCAAAATGGGACTACCGGAATAAATGAGCAGCCAACTCCTGTGTCTTTTAGTACGACTAAACGCTTAACGACGCCATGGTAGTAACTTGTCAATCACTGGGTAGCTTCGTCCGTAAAGCAAACCCTGCTTTATAGTCTATTTTACTCTAAATGCCCCTTGGAAAAATGCAACAAAAGTGCCCTCTTGGATGCTAATTTAGTAGATAAAACTTGATAAAGTGCCCACTAGGGTGCCCTTCCAGTGGAGAAAATGTGAGGCAGTGCACTAATGGGTTCTCATTTAATGAAGAATGTACAATGCCCTGCCATATAGACTGCCATACATGATAGAAAATGACTTGGCCTCTACATGTGAAACAATGTGCCATAGTGGGATTCCTACATAGTCTATCACATAATAAAAGTACTTTAATCTTAACCAGGGATTGAAACTGTTTCCCCATAAATACATCATGACTTGCTGCTCGCTGATGCCCCAACATACATAATTTTTTTCCCCCTAAATCCCCCTACTTCACAATTAATGAGCATTGAAAAAAACACTTTGATTATCTGAACATTTTCGACGGAGCTGAAAACTGTTTTTCTTAGGTCCTGGAGATACACGGTTTTCATAGAACAGCAAAACATGAAAGTTTCAATTTGAGAGCAGCGGTGCAGCAGTGTTTATTGTTCAGCGTTGATTTATGCCTTGTGTACAGAAATTAAATGTTAGCAATTTGATCATGTTCCTTTGTGACAGTATTTGTGTCAACTGTCACAACAGACTGTGGTTTCTAATCTTTGTGTCACATAGGACAATGTTATCAGTGAATACCACAGCGACACTGAGCTAGTGAAGTCTCACATATGTGGAATCTGTGCTGCTAAAAAAAACATGGCAGCTAACGGGGCTAATACTGACAGGCTGAATGTAGCTGGGTAGCAGAGTGCATCTTTTTTTTGAGTGTCTGGTTACAGATTCATGCTGCACAACACGTTGGGCACTGTGGAATTGAAGAGCATCTGGTCTGTCTTTGTATTTAAAATGTTACAAGTAAAATGACGGTTTTGGCTAATGTTACATCAGTTCTGCACATCTCTCACCGAATTATCCCAATGTGGTCAAACATAAAAATCACATAGAAAACCAGAAGGGCACTCGGAGGGCGCATACCTCCTTGTTCATAGACAAAGGGAAAAAATAACACGTGTCTCTGCATCTTGATGCGGATACTCTCCAAAATTCAATGGGTTCTTCTTAGGCCCATACAACACCCTTCCACCATGTTTCATGAGCATCGGGCCAGTAGTTTTTTCCATAACCCTGCTGACAAACAACACCAAAAAAATAAAAAATAAAAATCATAACATCCTTGGCAACAAGGTAAGAACTTATTTTAAAATATTTTTAAGTAATGACCTCAATTTGTTTCTTTGCTTTCACACTTAATTTCTCTTCATGATACATCAAAATGAATATTGTACACGTGAGTTGAGATAAAGTATTATTCCTCTTCAAGAAAGTAAAGCCTTTTGTTGAGAAACTCTTCTGTGTGTTGAAGTCGAGGTTAGGTTAAATGATGCTTGAGGGGAAACAAAAGCATTATACACCAGTTTAAGCTAGAAAGACCTTCAAAGAGAAGGACAGTTTGAGTTTCAATGGGAACGGTGGGACACAAGAACCAAATTCACAAAGAGAGATGCTGTATTAAAGAAAGTCCTTAGTGCAAAGGAAAGAAGAAAAAAGTGAAAGGTATGCAGGTAGGTACGGTGCTCAATACAGTACGACTAAATTGTGAAGAGACAAGAGCTTCATATTTATTAATGGAATAGCTAAGAGCACTTAATTGCTTAGCAATGTTGGTTAAATCAAAGTATGTTATTTTCGTCATTATTTGTACTTAAAGAACTCAAACAACTAAGCCAGGACACGACGACGGGGTTTGATGCATCAAGTCCAGTTTCTTTCAGCTTTTCAACAGTTGAAACAGTGAACATTTCTGAAAGAGGCAGTCCACCGATTGTACACATCCAATCAAGTTTACTCGTGATGATGGTATTCAGCTGGTAAGGACAGCATAATGTCTTATGTGGCTCTGTGGGGAGATATTGGAAAGGTTTTGGAACATCTTGGCGGGTGTGGTCCAACAAAATATGGTATCAAGCTGCATCATGGGAAGTGTAGGATCCAGGATTTCCGAGCATGACCAATACTAGCGAGCTAAGGCTTAATATCTTGCTCTTGCAACCTGTTATTTTTGCCAGTCCTCCAATCTTATGGAACTGCAATAATGAAGATTTTAACTATATTTAATGTTATATATTTATATTATGCTTGTTTTAGTATCATCGTTGTGGCATTTGTATCTTTACTTCCATATATTTTGCACTTTTTATATGTTTTAAATCTAAGAGTTTGGTCTTTTATTGGCATTGTTTGATTATGGACTCAGTGCTGCTTGATATACTGTATGTGTTCTCATGTTGCACATTTTTTATGTCATACAGGTTTATTTTTACATTGGGTTCTGGTTTATATTCATTGTTCTGTAAATCTTTTAACTGAGAGATGTAATCAGATGATCTTTTTTAATTGAGAAAGCTCTTGTTGAACTGAAGAAGAAGTTCACTTGTGACTGTGGATTAGTGTTTTTCTATCAAACTGTCCTTGGCAAAGAACAAACACTGTCTTCAAGAGAGCACATTAACTGGACAACAGCCAGGAGCTTCATGGTCGCCTTTTTATCAAGTTGCTCATGAAGTTAATTCGCAAGGGCTAATATGATCTTCTGGTGATGTTTCACTGAAACCAGCTAAACCAATGGTAAGAGATGATGAATAGCCTGAATGTTCCACATGGCTCTTTGTTAAAACAACAGACTGATCACAGAAAAATATATTTGTTAGCCTTGTAGCTTAGCAAATCCAAGTTTTTTTTATCAACCTAGCTGTCTGAAACTAATCCCAGAAACAACATCCTCAAACTCCAGTGCTCTATATTTCGTATTTACTTGTGCCTCTGTGTGTGTGTGTGTGAGTGTGTGTGTGCTTATGCATTACTCCGCTGCAGTGATGCAATCCAAGTCGATTTATTTATTTGCTCCTTAATTTATCAAACAAGGTCAAACGCCCTGGTGACATTTTATGGAGACTCTTTTAGCCATTGTTTACACCCCAGCCAGACACGCACATGTCTTCACACAAACAGACACACAGCCTTTTATCTCCCAAACATTTGCAAAGCTCTCAGTACTACCTCCCCCCCCCCCCCCCCCCCCCCCCCCCCCCCCCCCCCCCCGCCAGCCAAAACCCAGCATGTCCTCCTTATAAAGTCAATGAATTTCATGCAACAGCCGCTGCGACATCTGACTATCAGGTAGAAAGGCTGTACAGTCCCATACTAATAAACCTTAATCATCTGCCTGAAAAAACATTCACAGCGAGACACGCATACATGCGTAGGCACGCCAAACCATATCCAGAAATACTCACATCCCAATTGTCCCCACATCTCAACCACCCCAAAATAATACACCTGCGCAAACCCACAAAAGCAAACAGGTATGCACAGATTGCGAACACACATGAATACAGAGATTCCTCTCCCAACGCACAACAACTTTGTTGGTCGCTCGCTCTCTCCTGGGTGGCTCATTGCAGTCAAGTCTCTTCCTCTGTGGGGTCTCAAACTGTCACTGAGGCAGAACTAATGCAGTTAGCTACGGAAGTCTGGCAGACAGAGCCTTGAACGTTATGCTGTTCCGTACCTGTGTGCGCCCCCCAACCTCCCTCTGTGTGCATCCCATCAATTTCCTTGCCACTAATGGCTAAGCATGTCTGGAAATGGCAACAGGACACTTCATTGAAACGAACGCGATGAGAGATTTTCCCTGCGATATGTGTGGTGAATTTTAGTTCAGGCACGACGAGAATTCATCTGGGATGATTTTTCAAACATATTTGAAAATGCATCAATACAGGCCATAGACTAAGGGCAGTGATGTGCACAGACTCTCTAAAAATCAAATCAAAAAGGGCACTTCTTATCTGTGCAGGATTAGGGGAAGTGTTATTTGTTTTTGCCATAAAGTCACACAAGAGCAGCACTCGATCTAACAAGGGGGGCACTTGGGCCAACGGAAAGAGCACTTTCAGGGTACTTAGCCTGACCACGCCAGGTGCCCCTCAGCCACCTGGTGTGATATTAAGGCAAAAATGAAGCATGAAAGTTTCGTATGAGCACACACACATTTCAAATAAATGAAGGTTTTAAAACAGGCAATTTGGCACTTAAAGCAAACAGGTGGCAATCCTCCATCCCCTGTGCCCACCACTGATGGGACAACATAAACATGTTAGAAGCAATTAGTAGGACTCCCCTTTGCAGGGTACTCCAGACATTTAGTGTTGCAGTTTTATATAAAGTTGGGGAGACTCACAGGAGACAGTTTGAAAACTAGAATTACCGCCTCACGGATGTATGCCCTGGCTAACCAGCCAAGTTGCAGTTTAAGTCCATGTCTGTACAAAATGTCATCACTTCATGGAATTACATTTGTGTGAAGTATTAAAATGTATTCTTAAGTTATCGCCGGAAACGTGTTTTGTGAGGTCTCGGTGACCTTGACCCCCAAAATCACACTCAGTTCATCCTTGAGTCCAAGTGCATGTTTGTGCAAAATTTGAAAAGGTTCCCTCCAGGCATTCCTAAGATATCGCATTCATGCTTGAGTCCAAGTGGACGGACGAGGATGTGACGAACGTACATACTACAGACAACCCAGACATAGGCAGGACACGGCTGTGGCTGAAGAGGCATAAAAGGAGTTGGTCTGAATCAACACATCAGAGCCCAAGTCATCCATCTGTTAGTCTCTTGTATGGGTCAAATGTTCAGAAACCATGGATCCTACATTTCCCATAATGTGACCAATAGAATCTCTTCATAAGACGGTTTGGTAAACACCCATGTCTTTTGAATTCCACCCTCCCAGTTTGTAACACAGGCCTTCTTGTTTGTAGTCTCAAATCAAAGCGGAGAAAACTGAGGATATCACCATGACATCTTTTGGGTTATTTAGTCAGACTTCAGACAGCTCCCTCCACAGCCACAGAAGACATTATGCAACTGTCTTCACATGGCGAGTAAGTTGACCTTTGCATGAGAAATATGGATAGAAGATGACACGCAACAAAACCTCAAAGAAAAGTAAATAAAAAAATAACAAGCTTTAGTTTTTTAACCATATTCAGAACCCAATAATTTGGTCCAAAGAGACCTGTGTCAAATAAATATCTCAAGAGGAAGACGTTTCTACAAATACTTCAATGCTCAAGAGGAGATGAAACCAATAATAGAACTGGGAAGTGGGAACTGGAAAGGAGGAGGGTGTCAAAAAAACCCCAGAGCAAACTTATAATACAGGACCAGTTTGCCAAAAACAGAAAAATAATACAGAAGATGAAATAAAAGCACAACACACTATTTGTGTTTTGCTTATTTATATTTTTCATTTGTTGATTTGAAATGTTTCTAGTGAACAGAAAGTTCTATTCTATGTAACATTTATACATGTATTACCTTCAAATGTCTTTATGTCTTTGCTTGCAGTGCTTGTCAATATGAACAAGCCTTGATTTAAGGTATGTTCTGTAAACTGCTAAAAACAAACATCTATAAACAATTTGTGCAATTCTTTAAACGTGCTAGAAATGAAGATATACCATTCCAATCTATGATGCAAAAGAAAAATAATACATTGAGGACACCAAGTCAAAACCAGAAATATGTTACATATTTGTAAAGATTAATCAGCTTCTGATGGATCTTCTCATGGTCTAGCATACTGTGCGAATCTGGGACATGTCCAGTTTGAGAACTTATATTTGAAAATAAAAGCATTCAAATTCAGAAATGTTCTACATAACTGGATGTCAAGCACACAACCCTTGCTTTCACAAACAGCAGACACCTCACTATATAAGCATCAACTAGTTGTTGAGACATGTCAGTCATAAACAACACATGTGAACATCATGGTTGTGCTGGAGAAAAAAATTAGGGGATCCTGAAAGTCAATAGGATACATCATCTGGGGACCATAACTGTACCATATTGTGTACAAATACATTTTGTAGATATTGAGATATTGCATAGGATAGGTGAAACATTTAACCTCCTGATGACATTAGATAAAGAGTCAGGGCATCTGCAAAGTCAGTTGGAATTGATCCTTTCGGGACAATAAATATGTGTACAACATGTCCGTCAAACAGTTTTTCAGATATTTCAGTCTGGTCCAAAGTGGTGGACCAACTGACTGACATTGCCATTCTGAGAGACCTTTCTCCAACCTTTATTCAACCAGGAGTGTCCCAATAAGACTAAGAATTTCATTGTCAAGAGAGCCCAAGACAGGCAGCAGCATAGAGACTAATACATAGTTACAGAAAGAAAACACAAAGTAGACAAAATTAAAAGCAACTAAAAATCAAGCATAGGGAACTCACCTTTCAGAAGAGAAATTTACAACAGTGAGTTTCGTAACCAGGGTAATTTTAAATACATTGAAATCTGAAGTTATTTTTCTCATCTAAGGAACTTAAACAACTCAATCTATATGCCTGTCTGGTGTTACCCAAGCTCTCACTCTCCTACACCTTTAATAGGAATTTATATTTGCAGTCTGACAATCCGTTCAGCTTGGGACATAAGTATTTATCACTGGTGCGCTTCCGTAGAGCATGCCAACAAATCACTTTGGAAGCGAGTTTAATTAATGACTTGTACCACGTGCGACAAAATGAGTGTTTCCACACTCTATTAGCATGTATGATAAATATACCTGTCGGGAGTACTGCTGAAGACATTTCACATTAAATATCGCCTAATGGTGTCACTGTGGTGGAAGATGTGCATCCAGAGTGGGATACCAAATCAAAAAGAGGCACATTGAAATGTTTGTAAATATAATGCAACATGGCAGTTAGTTTAGTTAACACTAATAAACAAAGTTCTTTGTATGTTGGTTTTGATTTGCTTGTAATTCCTTTGTATAGGTAGGTAGGTAGGTTGATAGGTAGGTAGGTGGGTTTATAGGTAGGTGAGTCGATAGGTAGGTTGGTCGGTCGGTCGGTAGGTAGGTAGGTATGTAGGTAGATAGATAGGTAGGTAGGTAGGTAGGTGGGTGGGTTGATAGGTAGGTCGGTAGAAAGCCAGGTTGGTATGTAGGTAGGTAGGAAGGACAATAGGTAAGTAGGTAGGTAGGTAGGTAGGTAGGTAGGTAAGTAGGTAGGTAGGTAGGTAGGTAGGTTTTGATAGGTAGATAGGTAGGTCGGTTGGTAGGTAGGTAGGTAGGTGGGTTTATAGGTAGGTGGGTTGATAGGTAGGTAGGTAGGTAGGTAGGTGGGTTTATAGGTAGGTCGATCGGTTGGTTGGTAGGAAGCTAGGTAGGTATGTAGGTAGGTAGGAAGGACGATAGGTAGGTAGGTAGGTTTGTAGAGAGAACTATAATTTGAATATACTAAAAATGCCTTCATCAGGTATGTTTTATTGTTGAACTGGGTACCTCTTTCAATGCCAAGCAGCACAAAAGCAAACAAACAAGCTGGCAAAATAACTATATATTTTCTGGGCTGGAGTTTCAAAGCCACAATCAATACTTGAATTCAAAATGCACTCTATGCAAGAGTTTGCCTCATCATAAAAAAGCAATGTGCCAATAACAATATATGCCTACTGTTGTTTGCACTCGCATGTCTCTTCGAACAAAAAAAGCTTTCGGCCAAATGCAGAGAACAAAGACATGCAAATTGTAGTATATCAATGTGCCGCCTAGAGGGATCTATAACAGAAGAGCAATAAGGAGAAAACCAATAGCATGATTTCGAAAAAAGCTAGATTGCCTCCATCCAGATAGTTTACAGTGCTAATAATCTAAAAATAGAGCATTTTAGTGAAGTGTCTATCATTACGTTGGCACACAGAAGAATGGCCACCCTCGGCTATCCTCACTGGCATCGGCCATTACAGCCATTATCAAGATGGATCACTGTCATTGTCCTTTCATGGACAGGTGACCATTGTAACATGTGTGCGCAAGTGTGTGTGTATGTTGAAACTCATCAAGGCTCATCTCTGTCCCCATGATTAGCAGAAGTTTCATGGCAATTCACGGAGCTCCATATAACACAAGCATTCTTTCTCTCAAATTAATTAGCTTAAATTAGATGTCAAAATGGTTAATTATTATGATGAATGTTTTATTGCAATAATAGTGAGAGGAATTAGAACAATGTTAAATCGGGGCACGCACACTCAATGCAGAGTTGTCAGAGAGAGTAATGGGTATAATTCATTTAATGGGAACAAAAATACCCACAGATTTTAATAGCAAGGACAGAGAGTGTGAGAGGAAGAGAGGGAGAGAGACAGAGGAGGAATAATGAATGCATCTGAAAATGCAACTCATCTCCCTTTGTCGTATGGAGCTAAATGAGGAGAGGCTGGAGAAAGTCTCTCAGCTCGGCTGTATTTGCCTTGCTGAACACAGAAGCCAACTTTGAATAGAAATGAAGACAAAGCCCTCTCACAGCAGAGCCATAAATTGATAATAAATTGCGTGAATGCTTTGACAACAGACATAATAGTAAGAGGTAGTAATGACTGAGCCTTTCTCAAATCAAGTACAGCTGAGTTTAATATTTGTTACAGTCTCTTTCAAGTGTGAGATGTTTCAACATCTTCATCTCAGCTCTGGATCTTTTTACCCAACTTTATTCTCATGAAAATATCTAATGAGGCTAAATTGCAAATCCCACTGTGAGACATACACACCTGAATATTTCAGCTGCCAACCCCTCTCACTCAAAGATAACTGGGCTTCTTGAAAGGACCATACCAGTGTGTTGGCAGGGTTTAATTTTCAACTATGAATCATGCATATTTCTGACCGTTTTCAAATACATGCTGAGCAGTATCAGTTTTAGATCCTTCAAATGTGTTCTAGGCAGCCATCGGTTTCCATTCATTTGCGTATGGTAGACAGATCAAGTAGCATAATCTTGAAATGTGTCTTACTCATGTAATCTATCATAGTGGACATTCATGCTGGTATTGACTTTTGTCGATGTTACATTATTGTGGATGATCTGCCTAAGTGGAGGGGGAAAACGAAATTGGATTATATATGAGGCCAATCTCAAAATACGATTCTATGAAACTCTCCCACGTTTCCATGGTGCCAAATTGACCCAGAAGTATATTGACCTAAATCTTGCAAAATCTTGAGGCAATCAGATTTTGTCTAGCTCCCTCTGGAGCCACAACAGGCTTTATGCAACTTTTTTCTCTTTTTTTTTTACTTTAACTCGTCAGTCTGAAAGTGAAAATCTATAGCCAGCCATACTGAAGAGTGACAGATCTGAAAGGAACTTGCCAAACTGTGCAACTAACTATTGATTGTAGCATTATTCACCGACACCGGGAAAATCTAATGAAACCTATAGAGATTTGATCACTACTGTCATTTATCACACGTTAACAACAAAGTGTAGGTCAGTTAGACGTTGGCCAGCCACAAGCTTCACCTGATGGTCTCATCATATAATCTGCAATCATGCTGTCATCCGCTTTACCCTCAGAAGATTGCCATGTGGCCTCACTTCCACTCAAAAAGTCCTTAAAGTCTTTGCTTTTCAGACACAGCCTTGAGATGATTGACAATTTGGAAGTCTACCGCCATCCACTAGTTTGTTTTAGCGTTTTTAATGTGTGATGCATGGACAATGTACATAGTGTTACTCTAAGTGGCAGACAGTCAATTGACTGGCTTCAGTAATCATCGCTGTTCGTTCTAATCCAATTACTAAACAAATAGAGACAATCCAGTGGCAATGGGCTCCTGTGATTTAAACTGTTCTGTATTGTCTGTTTACTGGAGAGCAATAAACACATTTGCATTCTGAATCAGGGAGTACATGAAAATAAATGACAATATAGCAATTTTGCAGCACGATACATGATGCATTAAATCATGCAAAATATGTATAGAGAGCCTCAGGTTGCATTGCCGCTCTGATTAATTTGTAATACAGATTAAAATAACTTCATCCAATTGCAATGTAATCTTTAATTACATTTGCAATACACTGCAATTAACTAATGCAATTACTTAATACAATCACCTCTTGAAAAGCGCACGGTGAGTAAACACGCATTGATTTCAACAGTGTTTCATCCTAAACCAGCTTTAGGACCACTTTAAACCAAAATGCCCAGCCTCATCCGATTTGTCTGATCCCAGTCATCTGTGGAAACAAAGGTTCACGTCAGGACTTGAAATCCTATATATGACAACACCTGTGTTTAGTGATTGTTTAAAGTACACAACGTTGAAGACAACGGCTCATCCTGTGCAGTGTGTGTATAGGTGGAGGGAGGGGGGTTAGGGGTGCACGCAAGTCAGGATCATCTGCTCCTGAGGTCATATCGGCACAATCTTTGTGCTTGGGCGGCATGACCTGACTTGTACTCCTTTACTGGACCAAATAGGGTGTAAGCTGTCTGGCCTCACCATATGCTGGCTAACAACACCTCTGCCATCAAGAACCCGCTCACCCCTGCCTCAGAATCCCGACCTGACTTTGAAATCCTGTACGTGACATCTGCTTGCATTGGGCATCACGTATTTCACATGTCTTTTTCTTATATTGAGGCAGAGTTGCAGTGAGTGGCAGAGTGGATGGGTTTAAAGATAAGAACAGTGACTCAGGCCTTCAATGGGCAGATTTGCACCACAAATTAGCTTTTTCATGGTTACAGTATGTGGCCTTTCAATAACAAGTGTCTGCTATAGCACCACATAACTAGGCTCTCTTATGATGGGTGAAAGATTGTTAAAAAGGGTGTCAGTAAGATGTTAGGCCACCACAAGTTGCCGGAACACCTTCATTGCTCCTTGTTAGGTTTACGTGTCTCTTTTTATTTTGTCTCCGGGGGAATAAAGAAAAAAATGTGATACAACACCAATATAATACCCATGTTTCGGAACTGTTAATAAAACAATGTATTTTCCAGAACAAAACCATTTGTATTACAGGTTTTTTTCTTCAGTTTCTCAATTCATACTAAGCAGCAACAGTTAATTTGTCCTGTAAAGGCCATCAGTCACTCAAAACATTTATCTTGTCTGTCATGAAGAAGTTCAGCATTGGCGCCAAAATGACATGTACCTTTATTGTTGCTGAAATCATTCCAGACAAATGGAAGGAACTGTGTCAGCACGACAGAAGACGTAAAAATTGTCTCTCTATGTCATATCTCATTGAGACTTACATACAGTAACTGAATAGTATGTCAAATATCCTCTTAAGCCAACTGAATAAACTCACACCAGTTTTAAAAGTCACATATTTTGTCAATGTTCCCTTTTGGGTATGACACCCTTTTTACAGTGAGTGCTTTACATTTAGCAGTGATGTTAAACAAAAATGGCCTAAATAATAAATGTCTCGATATAACAAATGTATGTAAATTGGGAACATTTAAATACCTCATCAACACTTCTTTGGCTATCCAAACAGTTCTGTCACAGTGTTATTTAATGTAATATGTATCCTATAGTAAAATACTATGCTCTCATCGGAAGGCTTATTAATAGCACTCCTTTTATAAGGCCATTTCGCATGTCATGTCGCCGTATTTGAAGCTTTTTTTCACGTATCAATTAGCGCCACATTCTCATTCCAAAATCGTCACATGCCAAAAGCACAGTCACAATTTAAAATATATGTGTAACGTTGTGAACTGCAACAAAACTGCATTAGCAATGTTAATGAACATTAGTTCATGGTTTGGCTTAAAATAAGTGTGCTTACTTAAATGAAGTTACTCAGACGGACATATGGACGCACAGACAGAGTTTTAAACACAGGGTTAACGCTGTGAATTAAACAAAACAAAACAAAACTACTTGGTTAGGTTTAGGAAAAGATCATGGTTTGTGTTAAATTAAGTACGTTTGTTACATTAATTAGGTTAAATATGTAAATGTTAATAAGCACAATGGGACACAAACAGTGTTCTCCAGTCATGTGTTTGTGTGACTAGTCCATCCACCCCGACTTCCTCCCTACGAGGATTTTCTAGCACTTTATACTACTTCCTTGGAAATGACACCGTAAAAGGAACAAGGTGTTGTGATAGCACATGAAATGACTTGATACGTTGGTGTGTTAATTATACGCCATGTGGTGATAATGCTTCATGTTCAGTAACTATGGTACTTAGAGTATAAGAAACGGAGTTTCTCCCTCTGTGGAGTAGAAGTGTTGAGAAATGATCGCTGTGCAATTCCACCTGCACACTACATTTGCACTAAAATAGAGGATGAGCATTTTATTAACATGTTATTGCTTGTGGCATTGGTGACAATGCAAGATTATTGAACACATGAACACATCTATGTCTGAAATGTTAAGATGGTTGGGAGCAATATTGTTGAAAAAGTGCTTTGAAAATTGCACACAAGGCTTGGAGGGTAAAGATTTTCACTCTTAACGATCTTGCCAAAGCAACTGAGAAAAACTGTAATGATTTTGTTCCGCCTAAACCCCCATTACCTAATTTAACAAAAGTCAAAGTTCCCCTGTGTTCAAGGTTTTGTAAACATAAGGAAAAAAAAAAAGCAGCAAAATTATGATTTGAATCAGAAACTATATTTGAACAAGGATTACACATCTGACCAAACCAACATACTGTGGTTCAATTGGGTTTATATCTGGTCACTGTGAAAAACCACAGATCTGACTAGGTGTTAAACGAAGTCGCGGAAGACAGATCAAAATAGGCAATTTAGTTCCATTTTTTTAAACTTCTAGTAGAACTATATCATTGTGTTGGTGTATATGAAGTGTAACCAAATATGCTGTATGAAAACATATACCTCTTTACCTCAGACAATAAACTTTAATAGAGCTATTGAGAGCAACAGTTTGTAAACTGTATAACAAACCTAAGCTATGTTTATCATATAGCCACATCATGCCGATCTATAAGCTACATGTTGAACACTGGGTAGTTGTGTTGTACAGTTCAGGGAATTCAGACACACAAATAGTATTAGTTATTCCTCCATTTTGCCTTCCTTGCCTGACTGGCTGCCCCACGTCTATTGGCCGTGAGGGTATTCGTCACAGAGCACAGCAGCCAAAGTTGACGTCATGCATTGTTCGACGCCGCCGTGGCGCGGCACAAGCAATTGGAAATCCATTTATGTGTACGGGATTGCTCGATGGGGTACTGTATAATTCTTGCTACCTGCTACTTGCACCAGAGCAATTCCAATGATAAGCCTCGCCGTACCCAACAGAAAACCTGCAGGGGTGAACCTCAACCAAATGGATTCAATGCATTATGAAAACATCCACAACATGTATTGCCAGTGTGGATGAACTATGCTGCACTAGTAAAAAGATTCAGGAAGAAAAAGCCAAACTGAATCTATAGAACACTGCAGCACATTGTATACATGTATTCCCACAGAGAAATGCTTACATAAACCGGTACTGAAACGTGCAATTCCTATAATAGAAGCTGTTATAAAAAGGAAAAAGCACCAAGGTACTTATGAACAGATGATATGTACTGTAGCTGTGAAGAGAAAATGTACAGGCGTTGTACCTACTAAGGATAAACAACAATAGCGTGCCTTAGCGTATCTTAGAATCCTGCAAAAGAACATCTCTTAAAGAGGTCTTTGAAGTTGTGATCAGGATGCAAGATTGGATGTCTGTGTGTATGTCAAGGAGTGTGTGTGATTTGGGTTACATCTTCTCATCTGGTCTTGGCATTTTTATTTTTTTTTTCACTCCTCCTTTGCCTCGCAAGTTGCTCCCACCATCTGGAAGCAGGCTTTGAAAACCAGGCCAAGTCTCTCCCACCAGAATGGCATGAAAATATATCCACATATACCCAGCCGCCCTGTCGCTCCCTCTCAAGTCAGCCGCAGACTACAAGCAAAGATAACATGGTTGGTATTGGTTGAATGGAATACCGAGGGATTTGAATCGGTCACTAGAGACACAGTATATGGATTCTTAGGGTAAACATATACGTGAAAATGCATTACGGTGAATTTGTTTTGTGGCAGTTTAGAATCCGAAATCAAAAGCGCAATTATACGATTGCCAAATGTTGTTTTTATCCAGGTCAAAACTCTACATACAGCCAAGAGAGACATGCAGAGAGCGAGCTCAGTTAAACAAGTTGGGGCTGGAGGAAGAGACAGGCGGAGTGAAGGAGAGAATGGGTTCAGAGCTCCAGTGACTTGTTTGTGTAGTTAACTTTCTGCTCCCGTCAGCGTGGAAGAACTCCATTGACTCCCTTCTGTCGGAGGCCAGGGTCATTTGCATAACCTAGCCCCCTCTCTCACTGCCAGTCGCCTCAGCCTCTCCCTCAGACTCTGTTTACTCTGTGCGACCGGGCCATGTTGGATCGCTCCACTGCTGTGCTGTGTCGATTCCCCTGTCCGTGGCTGGGCTTTAATTGCTTTGGTTTTATGCTGGGTCAGGCCGTGTGCGGTACACACTCCTTAGTAGGCCTCATTGTGACAGTGACCTTTAAATTGGTCTCTCTCTCTCAAACACATACTGTGCTCGCATTGCGCGAGTTTCTTTGGCTCTTCTCATTTCTGTTTATTGGTAAGTTGCATCTTTCCTCCAAAGAGAGACCCTTAAATAAAAGCTATATATTCAAAGGCTTTTTTCTGCTAATGTACTACTGCCAGCCAATTGACAAGCAACTAGCAGAACGTGTCTGTATACTGTATGTGTATGTGCTTTACATATGTGCAACCATATGTACAGACAGCTTTAATGTCAAATGCCTCACATGCTGAGAAGGTTAGGTTAATTAGGACACATTAGGACGCTTGGTCAACAAGCGAATAAGACGGATTGGCACTGGCACTGCAAGATGTCAACATTTAGTTCCAACACAGTCCATTTCAGGGGAAATCCAGTGAAAATTGGAATTGTCTATTTATTTATTTTTTCGGGGGGGCGGTGATAAGCAGTCTCATACAGTGTCCATGAGAAGGAAGGTAGTTTATTTTCTCTATATGACACAGCAGCTGGCAATTAAAAATGTCCTGTTGTCGAACACATACGGTTGTTTTGGCAAATTAAAATCCATCATGTGATATTTGTATGTATATTTGTGTAGGGTCAGGTACTACAGTTCACAGTATTCCAAAAAGACGTGTCAAGCTTTTAGAACTGTGACTTTTAGGAGCTTTTTAATGAAATCTCTTGAGCCATGTCAAAAAAAATTACTCCCTATTTGCTAGATGGTGCGCTATTTTTACTTCCCCCTATTTTGTTTCAGTGTCCGAATTCTCTGTGCGAAATGTATGCTCTTATACTGGTCTAAATAACCCCACGCTGCAATGAAACAAGTATGGCATGGCAGCCAAGTCTCCTAATAATTCAATCTCATACAACAAAACTGCATTGTCAATTCCATTTTGTGGGAAACATATTTTCTCCTGGACTATGTTGTTTTTTGATGAGTCACACATTCATTTCTAATCATAGTCATAGTCCACATAGGGAGAAGGCAGGGTTGGATAGATGGGTAAAAAAAACTTTCACCAAGGAGACGGCTGTTTGTGTCCCGTGTGAAACCAAAAGTCAACGCTTACTTAATTTAATTGATGTCCGCAACTTAAATAACATAACAAACCAGCCAAACCATGACCTTTTAATAAACCTAACCAAGTAGTTTTGTTGTGTTTTAGTTTTGTTTCAATTTACAACATGAACTACATGTTCAAAACTGCGACCGTAGTCCAGGAGAAAATAGGTTTCCCTAAAAACATAATGGAGAATGCAGTTTAGTTGTGTGGGAGCATCATTTTTGGAGGAGACAGCGTTGGGCATTGACGCCACTTTCTGCTGCCAATCCAACAATGCAATGCACCACATTGTTAGCTGTGCAAAAATACAGCGGTGCAACTCTGCACCTGTCAGTATTAATGCAAAAATTATGGTTATTCGTAAGTGCCCGATTCAAAATGCCCTCTACAGAATACACAAACAAGTTTCTCTTAAAAAGGGAGTAGTGAACGGGGTAGTACATTCGGACACAGAAGTGGTACAAGTTTCAAAAATGCATTAAATATAAATACAGTAAACATATTACTGTGCAGCTCATCTCCAGCTGCTGCATGGGAGGTACTCTGTATACTTAATAACCACTGTAATTGTCTATAGGGGACAAGCTGAACAGTATCTTCCCTCTCTTGGAGACGAGGAAAAACATGTCCCCACCACAGTCACATATTTGTTTCCCTTAATCCGCTCTGAATCCTACCAGCTGCTGCACTGCTCTCTGTGGATGGAGATTTGCTGTCAATACCCCACTGGTGATGTCATAGCAGGTGTTTTACCTCCGACAGACGATGCAAAACAGTGGCTGACATCACTCGTGGGGTTACCTTAGGTTTCTTACAGTATATTGCTAAGTTTCAGCCGGCAGAGAGCCTCGCAGATGCAGTTTGTGCCCGATAGTGATTCACTGTGGATTTGACTTTAGAAAATCTGGGATATTACCTCTGCCTTAAGAGCTGAACACAGGCAGCATGTATCTTTCTGTCTTTGTAATCTTTAATTCTAGTAGCAAGTCTCGCGGTACAGTGCTACAGGAATAAGTCCTAGAAACCTGGAAATGAGTTAGCATTTTTGCTCTTCCGGTTCCCTCATCTCAAAATCAATTGGTTTTTCGAATGGGTTATTCGGTTGGATGCCTAAAATAAGGTCTGTGGTTCACACAAGCTTAAGAAATTGCTGAACATAAAATACATAAAATATGTCAGTAAATACCCCGCTTGTGAATTTTAAAGCTTTTACGAGTCTTAAAAAAAAGGCCGTTGCTAAATGAGAACGAAGAGGGTGTCATCTCATTAAACTTCATCACGCCAAATATGGAAACTCATTGAGGCTGCACTGCTGTACGTTCAAGGATTCGGTCAGTAATTGTCCTTATGGAACACGGGGTTGAACAAAGCAATGCAGTTGTAGCTTGGTCCGCTTTCGCTACGCAAGAAAAACATGACAAAACAAAACAGAAAAAATAAACAGTGCTTTCCTGTCGGAATTATTTTTTTTTATATGCACTAGTAGGAATGTAAACACCACCAACAAAAGCAATGGTTAGTTCTCTGGGCAGATAAAATGTCAACCTTTAAAATTCTTTTTTTAATTAAATATTATCCATCAACTTTGATGGGTCTGCCCGTCAACCTGCTGATAACTTGATCCAGGATGTAAAATCCCATTGCCTTTTTGTTGAGGGAACCAGGTCGACGCTAAGTCCTGGGTCTGGCCTACACAAATATGTCACTACATAACAACAACACTGCTGTGGAAGGCTGAGAAGCTGCAGTAGTACGAGGTCAGCTCTAATGGCAACTAAAACATAAAGAGCTATGGTTTGAAGCATACCCCTCCGAGAACCATCACCTTACCGTGGTGGAGGGGTTTGGG
>CALSBV010012168.1:2815959-2840326 GCA_943590825.1 Bovichtus diacanthus
CACGACCCGACCCCGGATAAGCGGTTGAAGATGGATGGATGGATGGTTTGAAGCAGTGTGTGGTTATAATCAATGAAGAGGCATTTATTAGGTCCCAGGTGTACTTATAAGCATGTCTGATGTAATGAGGCCTGGAAAAAACATGATTAACTTCTAGTGAAACTCTGACTTGCGAAACTGGCATATTCTGACAATTACGTAGCACTGGCACAGGTAGGATCTCGACTGAGCCATCTCGCGTTGTGGAGCAGCCAACAAGATCAAAGAGGCAAATATCAAGATGCTGGAAGATGCCAGGATGCTGCCTTTTTTCTGAAGCATCACCACGCTCCTCTTCATTGTCTTCTGTGCATATGCGTGCCCAGTTGCATGTGCTCTTATAACTCTTGACTGACTCACTGAAGAGGTAATGTGAGGATGCCAAAACTCTTTTCTTTTTAAAATCCCAACAAAAAAAAAGAGAGAGCGGGGAAAACAAAAAAAGTTCTCTGCCTTTTGTAAATCATCAGTCAAAAACGTTGTTAGCCCAAAGTTAGATGAAAAGATAGACTCAATATGTAGCATTTATCTTTGTAGGAAGACTGCAAGCAGGGGCAGACGGGAGACTGTCGACGGGCCACTTCAACCTGCAGGGTGAGGGCCGCTAACCTGCAGCTACTTCTGGCTGACCATGACCTTTGAGAGCTATTACAATATGATGATTTTTATTTATTTATTTTTTTTAAAGCTACTATGGACACATTCCTGTAGGAATTGAACATTTAGCTCATTCTGATCATCTAATAATTTCAATGGCATTCAGCTGCCATTCTTTAGACATATTAACGATGATTGTGAATGTTTTCTGAGTGACATATTACAGATTATCAAAAAGTAAAGAATTTGAGGGAAAATTATTTGTTAATAGAACTGTGATGTAGAATGTAAAAAGTAACTAACTGTAAAGGGATACTTAAATTTGTGTTAAAAAAAAAACTGATTAACTACAAGTATTAATGTGAATTATATTATATCATAATGGATTTAATATTTTGGAGGGAGGTTAGCTCAAGGCTTTAGTTTCTCTGATAATTGTCTTTTTTTATCATTGAAGATTTCTGCAATGTTTAAAACACACCATGTCAAAACTAAATGGTGGTGAACAAATAAATAAACAGGTTAATTAACAAGCTACTACTCTATGTTACAAGTAGATAAGCTAGCAAGGCAACCTAGAGTTAGACTACTGACCCTGGATGTGTTCAGGAGGACTAGACACTAAAAGATGGTGCCTCAATCATTCCTATTAAAATTTCCTCGCCAGCCACATCTGCCAAAAAGGTCCCCACAGGCTTGTTAACACTTCTGCGTTTTTGGGCCCATTTAGCATGTGTACTTCCTTCTTGACAGCATGAACGTAACTGAGTACCGGCTTCCTGCAGTCTCCCCGCATACACTAATGGGATAAAATAATTTATTCATATGGCTATTCTACACATTTACTCACGTTTTACAGCTGCTTCTTTTACATTCATTGAGTATGGGAAAAAAATGTTTCGGGGCAGCTCGCATCATGGACGTTGGAATACCAATACCGAATGAGACAAAACAAAGCTAATAAGCATATTTCCCAAAATGGCAAACCTTTCAGTGCAATACACAGTTGATGAAGCAGATTATCAACCTAACCTAACCTGCTGATGTTTGACTGTCAAATGGAATTGCACGTCGAGCATTTTGCATGTCACACAAGAGCAGTAATGGAGCGTGCTGGAGGTTCAAGTGGATTCTCGTTCAATTTCCTGAGGAAAATATTAGGGTTTATTTTCATTTGCGATTGCAATATATTCAAAACTATCTTCTTTTTTTTTTTACTAGCTTTCCAACTTTTTTGCAGATTTGGCTCTCTCCATGCTGGCACTGTGATATCGCCTCATTTCATATTGGTTTTTCCTTTAATATCAGATGTAATGATAAGCGCAAGAAAGCAGGTAATAGCATGAGCAGCAAAAGCATTCTGGCTCAAGTGGGCTGTAATTGCCGTGTAAATGAATAGAACAGTCATCTTATCTAGCTCCATAATGGAGTGGGGGAGAATGAAGATGATTTACATTGAGAAAAAACAAACGTGATTCTTTTAGAAAGCGCATGATGATGAAAATATGGGTACACAGACGTACGGAAGGTAACATGTATCTGTTTACAGCTCAAGTGGAGTCAGTTTATGTTAGAGAAAGGGATATGAATAATGGATGAGGCAGGGGTGGAAGAACAGATAGATGCAGCATGGGAAAAAAAGATGAATGGATTTCCAGTGTACATCGAAATGAAGTGAAAGCAAAGATTAGATGCTTCTCAAATGATGAAATGCATCATCCAAAGGAAAATTTAAGTGTATATGTTGTATTTAAATGACCTGAAATACACTCAGTGTGAGTATACATTTATCAGGGAAGTCCTGCATTCTGAGTGCACCATAGTTACCATTAATGGATAACACCAGTGTATACAATGAAAAAGGAAGGAAGGAAGGAAGAAGGCCTACTGAGGAAGTATAAGAGAAAATGCAAGCATTCAAGTTGTTTTTTTTCTTTAATGTAATCCTATGAATACTTCAAACTACCTTCAGCCTAAAGGTCAGGATAATGGCTTCCACTGCAAGAGCTGTCAGGGCTAAGAGTTTGTCATAAATACAAGGGGCTCACATTATCCCTCGATGACTCCTGGGTATTATAAAGCTACAATCCTTCAACAACATGTGTTCCTGGAATAAGGCCTACTATGTATCCGCCTAAAGCTCATGGAATCAGACCATTAGTCGTGAGGATAATCATGCATTTTGACATGCATCTGTTTGGTTGTGAGTACAAAAACAATTTAAGATTTATCCTGTGAAAACTAAACTCTAACCCTGGTGGTCCCGTATTTCCCTGACATACATTACAGACCTTTTTGATACAGTGTGAGTAAGGCAAGACAAGGGCGGTTTATTTATATTCCAATGTCATACACACTGAAGGTACATTATGTGTTGTTGTTACCAGACCATTTAAAATTAAATTAGAAACATAAAACGCAGAGAAACCAGAGGAAGTTCAGGATGTAACAAAGATACAGGCAACAACAGTATGCGGTGCAGAATACGGCGCAACAACACTCCTGCACGCTAAGCACTGTGGGAAAAGAGGTGGTTGGGTTGGGGAACTGGGCTGTGAGTAAGGCTGCAACTAATGTTTTTTTAATTTCCATTGTTGATAAATGTGCCGATTATTTTCCTCAATCAATCCATTAATACTGTATTTTTGTCGACAAAATGTAACAAAATGCTAAGATAAAGGCCATTATAATTTCCCAGAGTCCAAAAACGATGTCTTCAAATTGCTTGTTTTATCCGACCAATAACCCAAAACCCAAAGATGTTTGAATTACAATGCTATAAATCATTAACAAGCAGTATACGCACACATAGAAAGTTGGGCATTTTTGCATGAAAATGACATGACAGTTAATCAATCGTCAAATCAGTTTCCAATTCATTTTCTGACAACCGACCAAAGGATTAATCGACTAATCGTTGCGGCTCTAGCTGCCAGTGCATGCTAAATACAGTGTCATTAGAATCCCCGGACATCATTTATTACACTTACTGTATTATTACATCATATGATCAAATTTCTCACATTTATATATATAATAATAATAATTATTATGATCTCATTTCCAAATTTAACATCCATCAAAGAGTGAAATCCTTAGAAATAGCTGATTGCATAAAGCAAAGATAAAATAGCAGGATTATAACTTTGCAAGTTCATTGTTCCTGATTCTTTTCCATTAATTACCTCCGCCAAGAAGGTTCTGTTTTGGTTCTGTTTGCTGTTGTGTCTTTTTTATCAGCAGGATTTAAAGGGAAAAAAAAGTCGGGCCTGATGCTCATGAAACGTGGTTGTAGGGTGTACCATGGGCCAAGGAAGAACTCATTCAATTTGGAACTGAATCACAAATGATGTTTTTACTTCCATTAACATTGCGAGATATGGCATGGCCTTGGTGACGGTATGTGCTCTGCGAGTGCCATCTAGTTTGTTGGTTTGTTCGTCAGCAGGATTACGGAAAAAAACGACTGGCAATATTTTCATGAACCTTTGTGGAAGGGGTGAAGCTCGGGCCAAGGAAGAACCCATTACATTCTGATACACAGGGCGGATACATGCTTTATTTTTTTAAATTATGGAAACAACCCAGGCATAGGTCTATGCTCTCTAAGTGCGCTAATTAAATTATGTATTAATAAATTTTCAGAAAATAGTGAAAAATGTGCTTTGTTCAAGCCACAATTCACACAATCTTCAGAAAATCTCACACTCCACCGTTGCACTCTGTTTTATTACCCAGTTCAGTTTTTCGTGTTTTAAATCATTCACTTTATTTACTCCACAGTTGGTGGAGGTAGAGTGCTTTTCATCAGCGAGGCTATATATCCAATAATCCCCCATTAATCAATTATTTGTGTGCGGCATTTTGAACTCATTAATAATTACGAGAGCTCAAAAAAGCCTTTATAATGCTTGTGGCCTCAACACCAAAAACACACCAACTCCGCCAAAACCTACCCAACAAAAGTGTTTTTTCTGCGGCTCCGTTTAAAACAGTCGACTCCTGCAGAGGCTGAATAAGTGCTATCTGCTGGGTAACTTTGTCAACATCATAATCATCTTTGATTGGTGTTTTGGCGAGGTAGAGAACACAACAGATGCTGCCTCATTACCCATACCCGGTCTTGTCTGAATTCACACACGCACACGCACACGTACACATGCAAGGATGTGCGCAGGAAGGGGGCGTGTTGGATAATTTGTTGCTTTTGGATTTTAAATGATGCATTTTATTGTGTTTTTGTGTATTACAATGGGGCCTTGAATGAACATAACATGAACTCACATGCACGACAGATATGCTGCATGTATGTAGTTATACACCCATGTACTGCATATAAACTATGGTTCACATTAACACAAACAACATAAGCACAGCACACACTGGTCCCTCCCACTGACGGAAACAGTGCACCCAGAGGATAATGGATTAGTATAGATTTAAGAAGATTCCACTGTTTGTTAAGTGTGTGTGTGTGTGTGTGTGTGTGTGTTTGTGTGTGTGCGTGTGCGCGTGCGTGTGTGCGTGTGTGAGCATGTCCTATATCAAGCACAGCTCGTCTTTTAGACACAATCAAAAACAAAACATTTCCATTACAAAGACACCATGTTTTATCCGTCACTTAAGGTGGGAGGGGGGAAGGGAGGTTTTTTTTTGCAGAGACTTGACAATGCACACCTTGTGCAGCGTATCTCGTACACACGTGTAAAAAGAAGAAGAAAAAAAATCACCTCCAAAGCACACAAACCAATTCAGTCACTGTGTCTCAGCATGAAAACATATCTAAATGTACTTCGCAGTGCAAAATTCCTTCTGAGCTCAGAAAGAAAACACTTTTTTTCCCCCTCTTTCTCTCTCTCTCTCTCTTGGGTGGACACAAAATCTGTTACAGTAAATGAGACGTTTTGTGGCGTTCAGCACGGACTGCTTTAAGTATAGCCCGCTCTGGGCTACGAACACTTGAAGATCCCAGCCATGGACTGTCAGATTGCATGAGTGTGTGCCCTCGCTAAATGCAGGCTGTTTGAGATTTTAATAATAGATCAATAATGCATGTAGTAAAGATTACTGTAGTGCAAACCAGAAAAGCCAATTAAATTCCAATTTACATAATTTATTTTCCGTGTGCTTCCCAGTGCGCAATTCTTTCACTTTGTGGTTGTTTTCCTGTATACTGCGCCTACTTTTCCACCTGCTGCCTCTATGGTCGGGGGCGGGGTTAGAAACTTTTGGATGGGGGGGGTCCAGACCGGAATATCCAATAATCGGGGCACATCTGTAAAATCACTTAAAATGTGCTACGACTCAAAATTAAAGCCCAGTTTTCTTGACAATAATAAACTGTACATTATTGATAGTTACATTGTTTATTCATTTACGTTTATTCCATGTAATAAATGAATGCCAAATAAACCACTTATATGAAATAAGATCAATGAATGAGCTGCTAACTCCAAATAGCCTACAGCCATGGATGGATTATGAAACAACGGGCCCCTGGACACAGCAATGTAAAAGTTCAGCAGGATAACCAAACTGAAAAAGATGACGACTACGTGTTTGAGCGTCTTTGAGGTCATTTTGCACCTCATTTAGTTCGTCTTGCGTATCTTTTAAGAAATGCTACTTCTTCATGGTCGTTTTATTATCTCTCTTAGGTTGTACTACGTCTCTTTGGGGTCATTTTGCATCTCATTATAGTCTTTTTGTGTTTCTCTGTGGTGGTTTGATTGACTTTCCAGCAAGAACTGTAACCAGTCACTTCATACAAGAGGCTCTGGCCCAGGGTTTGTGCCCAGTAGGCCCCCTCAGTAATCTATCCATGATACTATTAATCCAAGTACCTATCAACTTCTGACTCTGGTAGGGGGTGCACCGGGGTTGGCCAATCAGAGTACAGGGTGAGGACCCGTGGTACCCCGATGACCCTGCCTCTGAATAGTTTCTGAGCTTTCCTTCTCCTCAGGCATCATTATGTTTGCCCCTCTTCTCCTCCTCGTCATCTTTATCCCCCTTCCCCCCCCCAGCCCACATCTCTGATCTTTGCAAACACTATGTCCCCTCTGCTTCCTCTCCCTTTGAACCAGCAGTATGGAAAACATGGCTGAGCACCACCGCCACCACCCCTCCCAATCTCAGTGACCTGACCATCTGTGACTGAGAATTCCAGTCTTTAACTAAACCCCCGCGTCATACTGGTCTCTGCGGCTACTGTGTGTGAGTGTGTGTGTGTGTGTGTGTGTGTGTAGAAGTGCTGCTGGTGGTGGTGGGACAAGGGGGAGGGCGGGCGGGCCGTGTGCTGGAGCATGGGGTAAGCTCCACTCAAAGCTGTCGTAAACACCACTAATGCATCGCTAAACTTGGGGAATCTCGTGTGCCTGCGGGTGCGCTCACGGGTGCAACAGACACACACACACAGACACACACTGTCAACTAATCCCTCATAAACCTACATTTTATCGCTTACCACACCATTAGCTCAGCTGTGGCGTTCTGCCTGGAGATGTCAAAACAGAGGGACTACAAGAGTCTGTGCAATTTCTTTGTTGCTCTGTGCGCAGAATCCACATTTCCCTGGGCCTTGTGAGAGATGAAAAGAATTATGTCCTTCTCGACTGGGAAACAATGTAATATTAACCGCAACCAGTCTTTTTTTTTGTTGTTTTTTTTTTTTTTTTTAGTTTATGTAGCCAAAAAACTGTAAAACAAGATGTAAATTTAGACACTTTGAACTGCAGCTCTGGGAAAGATGTTTTTTTCTTCATTTAAAGTTGACTTAGTCAGCTTTTTAAAAATGTTTTAAGTAAGCATTAATGCGTACTATATTCTACTTTTGACTTCATAGGCACTTGAACTAATATTGATATGATTAACACTTTGTTGCTTGCAAACAGTTCTAAAAAGCATCCCGAGTCGAGACGTTGATAGACTTGTATACATTTTCCACAGGGAGGAAACATTTCTCTCACTTCCCAAGACAAACAAGCACACGCATGCACACAGCGGTAGCAGACAGGGGCTGTGTGAGGCTGTCTACAGAGTGGCGTCGGTGACAGAGAGCGATCTCCTGGGGGGTTTGAGCTGGGGAACGGGGTGACACTGTAACAGTCTCTGATCAACTCAGGAGCCGGGGAAGTGTGTGTGTGCATGCACATGACCTCACCTGTCACTATCTGTCTTTGCATTTGTTTGTTTGCGAAACAGTGCAGGTGTCGCTGAGTGTGTCTCTTAAAACACATCCGTGTGTGTGTGTGTGTGTGTGTGTGTGTGTGTGTATTATGCTTAGTTTGCTGCCTGCAAAATGCTTCACCTGTCAGCCACAGACCCCGTCTCTCTCAGAGGCCGACACCCCGCACATCTTATATACCCTTTTTACACCAAAATTAGCGTGCCTATTTACTTTTTTTTCTTCTTTCTTCTTCTTTTAAACACAGGTGGAAAAAAAGCAATACTCTGCCTACACATTTCCAGCAGACAAGTATGTCGTTATTTTTGTTTTTTTCCCGGTGTGTCTGCTTGGCACTGGAAGCAGGGTTAACAGTGAAAATGTTTCTTTTTTTTACATCTGTTAATTATTCAATCTCTCTTTCAAACCCTCACACCAGAGTGGGTGATTGTTGGAAGAGTAGAAAGACGAACAAAAAGTTTCTGAAGAGAGAATAAGAGTTTCTTATTTTGTTTTTCTGTCCAGTTGGAAGTGTGTTTTCACAACGATCAGCGAGGTACAATTAATCTTTCTGTAAATGGAGTCCGGCGGCTTTGAGAAGAGCATATGAATTGTATGTTTTGCATGTTAATACATTGTAATAATTGTCCAAATCCCTATTGATTTTATTTATTATATATTCACTTCAACGCGAGTTACATTGCATCGTACCGGGTCATTTTTCCCGGGAATGAATGCCAATTGGAACCCTTTTTTCAAGTCGTTTAGTCGTTTTTGTTGTCCAGTTTCGGAGAGCCTATTTACACTGAGGTTTAGGAGGTTGTGTGCATTTTGAGTTGAAATCCTAAAGTTAGTTGCAGGAAGAAATTGTTATTATTCTGCAAAATGATTATGAGGAAATTGTTTCTTCTACAGCTGAAGGGTTTTGATTGGGTCATTTCACATTTCTTTCAAGATAAATGCTGTAATCAGGGAAGCGTAGCTCAACCAAGTGTCACTTTCTTTGTCACTGATGCCGTTCAAAAACAGCACAACTGGCAAAGAGTGGTAATGGAAAATGCATCTTCCTGAATAAGAATGTGTTTCTGTGTGTATTTTGCTTTGTTCTTTTTACATAGAGTTATCTTATCGTGAGAAACTCACACTCTGCTTGCAGCGATAATAACACAAGCTGACCAGATTACTCACTAATTAAATGGATCGGGGTTCCAAAATGCATCATTACAGTTTGTATCCCTCACTTTACAGTACTCATGTCTCATGGTATACAGAAATGGCATCCAGAGCTTTTGTTTTGTTTGTAGTTGCCCTATTTTCCCAACAAAGTCAATTCCCTGCTTGAACAAAGTGCCTATATATGCAAAGACTGAATAATTTTTCTTAAGCAGATAGTAAAAACATCCACTTTATGGTGACCTGTGAGTCAGTCAACTTAAGGCAACAAAGATAAACACTTGAGCGAGGTGAGGGGAGGTTAAAGAAAAATCACAACAACATTCTGCAGGAAACAAAAGGAGGAACATGACATTTTTTTTTTTTTTTTTTGCATTTCTATAAACTGATTTGATCTGATTTTAGCTTGACACTGGGTGGTTTTGTTTGGGTCTTTTACTTAAGCTGTTTGACTCGGCTGTCACGATGAAATCAAGCAACATCTTTTATATTTCTCTCTTTGTTTTTGTTATGTTTATTTCCATTTTGTGTATTTATTTGGCTAGGTTTCTTAATGAGGAATCAACTCTCAACCCCTGAATTTAAAAATATGTCTGATGTCACAGTTTGATTCACCATTTGCCCCCCCATGTGGTTAATATTCATTTTTTATGCTAAAATAGACTAAAATAGAGTGTCAATGACAAACATCTTGAGCTCTCTATTAATCTAATACCAAAGACAAAGATGTGTGTTTTTCTTGTTTCTTACAAGACAAAAACAGGATTACTTTGAGCTTACATGTAGGTACAAAAACAATGCCAGGTGGATAGAAGGCACCGTTCACTTCCACAGAAGCATTCCATAATTACTGAATTACAGGTTTTTTAAAAAGTAAACCAACATGTAATTTTGTATGCATTACGGGAGGATAGAAACAATATCACACATTACAGGGTGGCAACTAACAAAGATTTTCATGATTGATTAATCAGACGATGAATACATTTTCTTATACAATTATATTGTCTAAAAAATAATAGAATTGTGAAAGATGCCCATTATTGTTGTAATAAATTCAAACAACAGTCCAAAACCAAAAAGTCATACATGACAAAGAAAGCTAGAAATCATCACATTTAAGAAGCTGGGACTGCTAAATATCTGTCACAGTTGCTTGGAAAAATGACTACATTTATTATCAAAAAGGCTCCAAAATAATTCGGACTAATCGATAAATCGACGAATCATTGCAGCTCTAGTAAAGACACATGCACTTATTTATTTTAGTCTTTTAGAAGGAGCCAGGAAATATATATAGTAGTCATGTAGTAGAGATTAAAAGAGTACTCCACTGATTAAGCATTACACTCCTACTAACAGTTGGACAGTTTTCAAGATCAAAATTGATAAAGCAGCTGAACATATTTATTTTCTCGTGGCATGTACAGTTCCATCAGTTGCCTAACTGACACTTCAGGTCCTTTCTTGACAATTATTAGGAAAATACTGTTCCCCACTTTGAGGCCTGTTGTTGGTATAAACACTACCAAAACGATAACCCTGTTTAAAGCAGCAGATTTTACATTTTGAGAAAAACGCGTATTGAATTTCTAGCCGAGAGTTGAATGAGAAGTATTGATACCACTCCTATTCCTGTATCTTAGTGTAGCACAAAGACTGTAAACAGGGGGAATCAGCTAGTCTGTCTATGCCCAAAGGTAAAAGAAAAAGAAAATCCATAAAGCTTACCAACCATCACATTACATCCAGTTTGAGTAATCCATATTAAAAAAACATAGTTTTACAGGGGTTATGGTCTCGGCTATTTCCTGGCCGGTAGTTGTCAACTTCCTAAAGTCTAGTCTTTACTGTGACTTAAGATATAAGAATCTTCTAATCTCTTCTTATTCTCGGCAAAAAAGTGAATAAACTCCCACAGAAAAAGAACGAAACCAAACTAAATCAGCATTTCCCAGTAATGTACAAACAGTATTGAACCAGGGGTATTGCGTTAGCGTTGTGCTCATCTTATTTGTCTTGTGCTCAGAGCCTTTAAAGGCAAGAATATATACACATGGATGAGTCATCTTGATGTGAGGAACCTTCCTTATTGCTGGTAATCCAAGGTCGGAGCAAGTTCTATAAACACACCGCAGCTCCCACAACCGGGCTCTCCTCTGTGGTGAACATAGGGACCAGCTGGCCATTAACCTCCCCCAAAATCCATATATCAGTTGCTTTACCAGAACCAGCAGATTGATTTCTTACATTTTCCAATTGGCAAACGGAGAAGGTCACGGTTATTAAGACATAAAAACATTGCGAAGTGGGATGTTCTGACATTCAGTACTATAGAAAATTAAGTTGATTTAATGCCAAATGTGCATCCCTAAATGTCAACATGGCTCAAACATGTAACAGCTGATTTTATTACTGGATTTAGAATTTAGAATCGGCTGCAGTTCAGGACTAAGGCGTTGTAGCTGTGAGTTTACTCTACAGAGGATTAATATTCCTGAATCCTACAAGCTTAGGGAATAACTTATTGTCAGTGTAGAAAAAGCTGGTAGATCCTGCTGTGTATTTTTCTCCCTCGGGGAATACCAGCTGAGGAGTCTGCTATTGGACAGATAATGTTATCCTTTGAAATCCCCCATATTTGTTTGTATATGCTTTATCTGCAGTATTCAGCACTTGAAATGTCTAGCAAAGGTAAAGACATTAAACCTTATTCTTGATGTGTCTGGGCATTTTCCGCTTTATACATAAATATAGCCTTGAGGGCGGGAAGTCATTCAAAAGTCATAATTTAGTTTTCTTTAAATCAAAGTAGATAGAAAAGATATGTCCAAGTATTAAAACGGTTATTGTATTTTGTGGTTGGATTTTTTTTGTAAACACAATATGTACAAAAAAGATGATAAGTAATTCACCTTAAAAGTATGAGGTACATTTTGAGAGTAGAGAATTTAAATAGGATTTTCGAATATATCACTTCTGTATGTGTGTCTGTTTGTGCAATCCTCAGTTCGTCTTTTGCTTTCTCTCTCCATGTTCTCTTAGAGAAGACCTCTGATATTTCAATCACCTGGGAGAATTTTTCCCATCTGTTGTTCTAGACATCATGCCAGCAAGTACATACTTCAATACCCAGGAGAATATTCTGTGGTAGGAAGAGACATGGTTCTACAATTTTGTTGTATATCTGAGCTGTTTGTGTGTGTGTGTGTGTGTGTGTATGTGTGTAAAACAGTAAGATAGAAAGAGAGCAAAAGAACGATTGAGAGAGAGGAGGGAGAGAACAACAGAACAAGAGAGGTGAAGATGTACTCCTGCGTACAAAAGTGAATCACTCTTGCTTAGTGACTTTATTAGTAATCCGTTATAGGCTGAGTGTGCGAAAGAGAAAAAGAGAAGAGAGGAGGGGTTGAGGTAAATTATGCTTAATGGGGTTACCAGTCATTGCGGTTAGATGTGGCTGGAATAAGATAAACTGGCATGTCAGTTGAGCTATCAGTAGGAGTGCACAGAAGCTTGGGAGTAACAAAGAGGCAGAAACAATATATTATGTTTTGTCCACTGTATATGTTGGTTGGTTCTCTCAGCAAGCCTGTTGACAATGGTAAGGAGACTCAAAAGTGTTTCCAAACCTTCCAAACCAGGCGAGCTATGAATCAGTTCCTTTCTCTTGCCATTTTAAAGGAGGAATCATATGAAGTCTACATTGCACACGTAAAGTGTGCACTGAGAGATTGGGGGTGCCAGGCCATGGTAAGTCATATGAGCTCCTCTGGCTGTTGAGCTCCATTAAGGCAATAACTTTATACCAGTTCTGTGGGTGATTTCCACGGACAAAATATCTGGACGGAATCAAGAGATTGACAGTGTCCAATCTGGTGATCTCAGAATTGCACTTTTGCAGATGATGTAGTGCTGACTGTGACCTCCTAAACATGCTGGGGTTGTTTGCAGCTAATTGTGAAGCAGCTGGAACGAGGGTCAGTACCAAGTGAAGGGATTCATGTATCTCAGCGTTTTCTCACCCATTGGTGGGGAGTCCACAGACAGTTTTATATTAGACCGCCTTGTTGGAGAGGGAGCTGAGTCTGATGGTAATGCTTTCAATTTATCAGTCAGGTAGAAAAGTCAGGTAGAAAATTAATAGATTTGATTTTAACCCTCACCAATGGTATTAAGGTTTGGGCAGTGACCATAGGAATGACATTGCATATATAATCAGCTGAGTGAACTCCTTTTGCAGGACATTTTGGCTTACTCTTAGGCATAGGGGGTGAAGAGCTAAGACATTGAGCTTGGAGATTGTCCACTGCCTCTTTGCATTGAAAGGTACAGACCCAATCCATGCTGAAGGGATTACATTTCCTAACCTACAGGCGACCTCCCCTGAAAAGTGAAGCTCATGCAGAAGTGCCTTAAACCTGCATTATTTCTAATGGCCAACAGGAGGCGACTCCACTGATTGCAAAAAGTGTTCCGATTGTATAAAAGCCAATGAGAAAATTAACCTACTTCTCACTTGAGGTATTAAATCAGAAAAAAAATGTTTCGTAGTGAGTTTATGGTCTCAACCGTTAGTTTCAAGTCTTCTCCATTACTGCATGATGTTCATTTAGCACATTATGGTGCTATTTAGAATAGAATAGACGATAAAGCCAGCCATGCTTTAAGCAGGGCTACCTTGTGAATGACAGGTTGCCACGACGGTGTTGTCGGGTTTGGGTTGTTTCATCTTAAAACTTTAACCCATTCACAGTGTGTTCAGTTCATAAAAGTAAATTGTAACATTTTGGTCGCCTAAAAATGTCTTATTCAATGTTCGGTTGTAGATAGCTCCACCATCGCCTGTCACTTCTGGTAAAAAAAAAAAAAAAAAAAAAAAAAAAAAGAAAAACAAGAAGGCGACGGTCAAAAACCAAGATGGTGACAGCCAAAAAGGCTTCAAAACCATAGTCTACAAACCAATGAGTAACGTCACACTGACTACGACCACTTCTTAAATATAGTCTATGATCCTCCCTGACCACGGAATACCTCGGGATCCTCTAGGAGGAGCTGGAGGATGCAGCCAGGGAGAAGCACATCTGGACGACTTAGCTTGAATCGCAATATTTAATATGCATGTTATATATTGCATTGGATTTAATTAACTGGCAACCAAGTGTATAGATATAGAACACCTGTTGGTTGGGCCACTGACTCTTTTATTTATTCCTCTGTCTTTATGTCTTTCATAATAACAGTTTTTTAATTTCAGCATGAGCTGTGCTATCACACTGAGCAGCATTAATTTTCGACGGGTGGAAAACATCATGTTATCAGGACTTTTAGCCTTTGTGCAAACAACCCTTTTAATTAAGACTGTTCAGTTGTGCTCCAGGCTCATATTTGCTGAGGGGTGGGGGTGAAATAGAAGAGAGACAAAAAAAATTAAAAAAAAGAAAATAACTGGATGAGACCAGACCCAGCAGTGCTAAAAGGCACACGGTCTTGTCTGCCAAAAATATCAAGCAGCAGCATAGAGAAAATTACAAAAAAATATAATAAATCAAGTTGAAACAAACAAAAAACATTTGTTGTTAGTTTTCTCTCACAAATGTAAACACTTAGATTATGCAAACAAAACCTAGATTTGTAAACCACAACATTAATTGGCTATACCATCTGGGCAACTGGAGTCAGCATGATAAAGAAGTTATGAGAGCTGCCTGACATTAAAACAAACAGCAGCTATAAGTCAAAGAAAACCTAAAGGCTGAGCCAAACTGCATGCCAATGAACAGACTACCATAATGCTGCTTAACCTCAAGAACAGACTCTACTGTGTGCTCGACAAACACTGACTATGAGTATTTGTTGAGCGGGGGGAAAGTGTGACAGACCCCAGGATAATTTTCTAGGGAAATTAAACTAGTTCAGACTGAATAACAATGACAAATACTAGCTCATGGGTGTGAAGGTGCAGACAAACATGAGCCCTCCAAAAAATAATTTACCCCTCCACTGTCTAAGGAGCACCTCCATGCTCGACTTCAAGCTGCTCGACTTCTCTGGGAAGAGGAATTTTTAAGAGTTGATATTCATGTGCAAGTCCAGATGAGCCATCTGGATAACTGGAAGGAGCATCCTCGTTGCTGAGCGAGCAGCGCAATTACTGCACATGCCATGAAACTATCTAAGCTGCACAAACCCGAGCCATCATTGTGTCAGCCAAAGACAAGGTCAGTTATGGGCCAACAAACAAAAGCATGTAAAGCCACCCTTCGTTCCTAAATGGAAGCACTGTATCTTCTACCTGCAAAAACACAAATCCAAACTCTCAGGGAGACATGATGTTCTGTGTGTCTCTAATGATAAGCAGCAATTGTTTCGTGTTGACCACAGGCCAACTTCTTGAATGCAGGATATATTTCTCATGAAGACCATTTCATAAGTCAACACAGGCACAACACAAGATATTGGTATGTAGTAATATAAAGTGTTAGGTAGGTGTTTGTGGGTCTTCAAAAACAATTATAATAATTAAAATAGTTAAAGATGCTGTAGTCAATATTTCGGTCAATACCTTAAAAGGTATCAAGCACTGATACCCATCCCTAAGTGGTACCCTCAGCACTGGTAACCGAAATAGAAAGTGCAATGAGCTAAGGCTAACTTATCTAAAGACAAACTAAAGTGGGACTGCTGAAGTTAACTTAGCGTGCCCACTACAAATAGAAACTATTGCACTGCTCAGAAGGCTAAATGTACACGTAAAGAATGTATGAAAAAGCTATGTGTCATCATGTCATCATCGATGTGCAGGAGGTCAAAAGGTCTATAAAGTCAATGAGGAGAAAATGATCCTTTACTATAAAAGGTTTCCAGGTGGGGCGCTAGTGAACTTTGGTTCTGCATTACATGCTTCATCCTACTGTATGGCCCGACGAAACGGTGACTTCACACATTGTGAAATCAACATTAAAATTCAGGTCCCACTGTGCAGTGACTGTAATGTTCTACAATGCACTTCTGTACTTCTTTGAATTACCATTGCGTGTGTAATCTACTATACAAATAAATTTGCCTCGCCTCACTTGCTTTGACAAGATTGGATTTCGTTTGTTTCCCAAATATTGGGTATTTCACCAACTAAAATTTATATTTTCAGATGCATGCGGCAGGGTGGCTGAGTCTTATTTGAAGCTGTGGGAGCTAGTTTCAGAGTCCATTAGAAACAACTCGATCCACAATGGGTATGATGCAACTTCATATGGAAATGAGCTAAAGTACGTCCAGTCTCGGCACACACAAATCCTCTATTCACACGCACTTACATTTATAATGTATCCACAAGGGTTGGCTCACCCTATCAGAATAATTGTGTGGCACAATAACTGTGCTAATAGCAGGAGTGCAGTGAGGGAGGTGGGCACATTTAAACAAATGCATGTCTTTAAAATACGTTTAGGTTAGGGAGTGGAATTGATTATTGCTGCCCTGCTGTTTTCCAATATGTGGTTCATAGGGAGACCCACAAAGAGCTTTTGAGTAAAATCAATTGTTTGCTTTGTGCACAATGCAACAGCTTTTTATTGGATTATTCCCAGAGACTTCAAAGAATACTATATAGTGGCAGGTTTTTTTTTATAATACATTATATCACAATGAATCATGTTTACAGTACTGCATACACACTGCTGTACTCTTAAGCACGCCTGAGTCAATGCTAAGCGATTAGTGTGAATTCATGCATAGCTGAAAACAATAATGTCACAGAAAACACAAAACAACACAACAGTATACAGTGACAGGATCAAACTTGCTGGAAAAAGGCCCCTTTATACTGGATGTGATGGATTATCCTGGTTCAACAGTGCAAGAGAATGACTGAAAGCTCACACCGTAAATATGATTACCGCCGGCCTTTATAAGATTTGTACACAGATTTTAATTAGATCCATCAACAGTGCAAGTGCTGTGTCTGATAAATTGGGTCATTCTTGTAAAGCTGGCCTTCTTGCTAGTGGCGGATTCACCCTGAGGAGGAATATGCACAGCTGCTGCCGAGACGAGGGGGAAGAATCAGGAACACGTACAGAGAGAGCGGTGGGCGGACTGGACGCCATTTTTTTTTCTTTCTTTCTTGGTCGTAAAAACAGACTTGTGAAGTTTGTGCTTAATTTTTTTTTTTTTTGTTGAGAAAAGTCTATACTTTGGCTCAGAATAACAATCAGCAAGGTTTTTTTTTTTGTACCTCCACTCTGACATCTGTTAGATATAACAAATAATCTTTTATTGTCTTTACGAAAAGAAAATGAAAATACGAGCTACTATATTGCTTATAACATTTTACTTATAAAAGTAAACAGATGGTTGCAGTTACTTTCCACGTGTTTCTAAGGAGAGAAAAAAGTCACAGTGATGTCTTTCTCTACGAGTTCACTTTGAGTTCCACATTCTTTCAGTTGAGGGCTGAAGAGCCAGTGTGGCGACGCATGCCTCTTTTCAATGACACCCATCATTCTCAATACAGCCGGATTGAAACTTATTCACAATGGTCATTTTAAGTGTTAGCCTGTCTATGCAGAAGTAGCTGCATGTGGACTTATTGCATTCATTTCTTTTCTTTGTGTGTTTGCCTGTGTGTGCATGTATGTTTGTGTACACTCCACTGGGGCCTCTCGTTGGATTCCCAGAGCTGCTAATCCGTCTCTGTTTTCCAAGCCTTCATCTTCATCTTTCTGAACGCGTGTGTGTTGGTGCATGCGCATACAGCCATCTCCCTTAGACAGCTGCTCCTGAATAAACATTGTTTACTTCCTAATCGAGCAGGGAGAGCACCGAGGGCCTAAACTCTCACTGTTACCACGCACGCACGCGCGCACGCACACCTACGCATTCATAACAGTGCCACACACATACACGGACAAACACTTAGAGATGGAGCGTACACAGGTATCAGCTTTATTAGCTCTAATCATCTCCATATAATCCATATGCATCTATCATGCATTAGACATCAAAGTGAGTTTGTTTATGCAGCAATCCATCAGTGATGGGGCACGCCTGAATTCCATAAAAGGTAGAAAATGGTACTACTCCACCCTTAGTTTCATGAATATGCAACACTCGCCGATTTCTTTTCTTTTTTTTTTTTTTTTTGAACAGACGCTCACAGAGGAATATGTGGTCACATATTAACACACACACACACACACACACACACAGAGAGGGAGATAAATTGGCACACATGCATAAATACACACACCCTGGCTGGCGTTGGGGGCTAGGATGCACTTGGTTCTCTTGCAGGAACAGATGGCCTCAACTCTGGAGGGATGATCACAGGGAGGATGGAGGTCAGGAACCAGCGAGGGAGGGAGGAGGGGAGGGAGGAGGGAATGGAGGAGGGGGGGGGGGGGGGTTGGAGGAGGGAGAACGAAAGCTGGAAGGAATGATCAGAGCGGCCTGATGGCAGGCAAGGAGATGTAAGGAGGTTTGAAATGAGGGTTGATACTAAAGGAAAAAAGCGTGATCAGAGAGGAGGGCAGGAGGTCTAAGGGCAGACAGGAGAGGTGAAGAAAGCGAAGGGAAAGGGCCGGAGAATAGTAAAAGGGAAATACAGATCTTATTGCATTCCTCTCGAAGGCGGAAGGGATGGAGGAATCTATGCAGAAGATAAGAAGGATGGAAGGGTCAGAGAAGTGAGAAAAGAGGGATGATGGCCAGAGATAAAATGTACACAAGGAAGTATGTTTGAACAGAGGGCAAAAGGTCAAGACTTAGGGATGGATGTGAGGGATTGACCTGTGCACGGGTTAAAGGGAAAGATGAGCTAATTGACAGGAGATGAGGGAGAAAACTGGAGAAAGGAATGGGAACGATGTAGGAAGAAAGGAAAAAAGAAGGACACAGTATAAAAGAAGCAACTCTATCCAAATGTGCATCTATTGATCTATGTACTCAGTGATGGGGCATTGGGAGAAGTATTGAGGTCAAGTGAGCCATGAACTAAAAGATGTCCAAGAGTAAAGATGGAGGTGAGGAGCAGACAGAAATTATTTTTGTGAATCCAACTGTTTATGTAAGGAAGTCATTCACACATTGTTTATGGAGCCCCAAAGCTGGCACACAATGTAGTAAAAGTTCATCAGACATGTCTGAATGTATGACTATATACAAAGGTAAATAATGTTGCTAGTTAAATAATCAAAAATGATCAACCTTCATGCTTTCTTTCAACACCTTCGGAAGCCCTGAGAGGCAAGTGAGAAAAAGATAATTGGGTTATCTATTTTTAAGTTTAATATAAATTGTTTTCTCTCAGGGCTTTTCCTTTACCACCAATTGGCTGGTAAAAAACAATTACATTTTTATTTTTCACTTGCTCATTTTATTTTTCAACTCCTTCCTTCATTCGTTCCTTCCAACCTGTCCTTTTCTTCACCACATTTCCAATTATATTAAAGCTTATATTAATTAGATGTGCGTGTCCATGCATGTCCAGAGAACTGACTGGTCCAGGGTTTGGGTATGTGTGTAACATGTGCGCGAACTGTGTGTTAGCCAGCTTAACTGAAGACACTAGCAGCTAAACACGCCAAGATAGCAAGCACTAGCCTTTTCAGCTAGCTACCTAGCTGAAGCTACATTATCATTTATTATAAAACAAGTCCAGCCACTGCCCCTTATATGCCGTACGGCATACTTCTGTGGAATTACTGTACAAACTGGTGTGACAGTAGCGAAAGCATTTTAGTCGTTGAGCTGACTCTAAAAACACTGGCTAACTAATGCTAATTAGAAGTTCACATACGCAATGATTCCATCTTTATAAAAGGTAGTTGTATTTCAGACTTAATCTTTTACTTCATTTTGTAAGTTTTGGGACTCCACAGGGGGTTAATGGTTAGTCGGGATATTTAGTTTTACTTAATATCCTAGTTTTTGTCTGTGTTATTACTCATGTGCTTATTCAGTCACCCGCTCAGCCTTTGGGAGTGTTGGTGTCCATCACACACCCACTGCACCAGCGCGCACTCTGACAGTCGTGTTCATACAGACATCATGTGAATCACCGCGGCAATGACAGCGCCTTGACCATACAGTCATAAATGTGCTCCAAATATATTAGGCTGATTGGTCAGTAGTATGCGAGATTAGCTGTGTGCAGAGAGACACAAGCTCACGCAAAACCAAACTCATGAATATCATCTGACAGACAACGCTGAGGGCTCAACAACCCACATCGAGCACTTCTCAAGCTTTCATCGTGACACACATGGCCTTCTCCCTCATAGTCACACCGTCACCTTACAGTGATCAGCAGCTTCATCAGCAGTTCTGTCAATGGCGCTATACTTTGTGAGGACAAAACTGTTCCAAGAGTATGTGCTTGTAAAACACAGAGACCTCGTTTTTTGTAATTGAATAGTACATTAACGTAGTAGCGAGCACTACTTTAGTGAGCCCCTGCCTCCCTTTACCAGCCAGCTCAGATGAAGCACAGAGCATAGAAAGACAACATCCAAAAAAAAATAAAAAATCCATCGCACTAGCATTGTTCACCCCCTCCACTTACAAGAATTCTAGCGAGACCACGAATCACTGCTCCTCGTAGCCAATGTTGGATTAAATGAACACTTCCCTGTTTAGTTTTCGCTAACAGGTTATGTTTTCATATCAAAATGTAGGCTTTTCAAGCACTCCAAACACACCTTGTGCTAAACCCTGTAAACACAACATTAGGCACTTTCGACACCATAATGCACTGGGACCAGCCTACTTTCGATTTGCTGATTACCCTTGATCTGAAACTCGAGAAGTTTGTGGTTGAACCTGCTGTTCGAGTCCAGCAGGAAAACCGACAGCCAGCCAGAAGCAGGAAACTTGTGAGCAAGACACCAAATTGACTACTGTAACCTGAGATGTTTTACGATAATTGTTGTGTCACAGCTATTTAGAGACGGGCAACTGCAATGTGAATGTTGGGAAAGATGTCTTTAATCCAATCTTTTTTGGAATCGACTGTTTGTGAAATAACTGGCCCTGCGGGTATGTTGGAGAGCAGCGCTTTCTGCATGTGACGCGTATGTATACAGCACAGTTTTGGGGATGACTGGTGCGTCACTGGCTGCGTCTGGATAGTGCGCATTGCAGACATGATGAACCTCTCCCCACCCAGCCACCCACCTTTTCAGCAGCACTCACTTCCTCCGTCTATCCGTCACTCTCTCTCTCTCCACTCTCTAATCATTGCCTTAGGGCCCTGTGAACAGACGACCGAGGCTAACGCTCCCCGGAGGAGAGGAGCAATTGTAAATGAGGCAGAGGTGAAGATGAGTGGGTGAAACAGGCAGATAAAAGAGATGAGGGATGAGGTGGACGTGTGGCGAGAGGGCCTTAAAAGAGAGTGACACATGAGAGAGAAAGAGATGGAAAGAGAGAAGACCTGAGAATTACAATTTCAGTCAGCTATGATCTTTTTTTTGTCCTCGTTACTTCCTTATCTTTCTTGCTCTGGCATTTCACCCCTGACTACTCATTATTCTGGTCATTACTTACGATTGCTGCACATACAAAGTTGTTATCTGCTCTCACTTTCAAATGTATGAACACATGGCACATTTTGGGAAATACGCTCATCTGCGTTCTTGCCGAGAGTTACCACTCTTATGTCTGTGGCGTAGATATGAAGCTAATGTCAGCAGCGGGCTAATTTAGCTTAGCATAAAGACAGCAAGCCAAGGCCCCAGAGCAACCTGCTCCGAAAGCCAATTTGACATAGTGGCCAAACAGATGAATTACAACGTCCGGGTCCATCACGTGATGCCATTGGGCCCAAAAACGCTTTTCTATAGAATTACATTGGGAAAGAGACGCCTGTAAATCTGTGGATAAATCTTTTTATAAATCACCGTCCCAGTACGAACATTTCAAAAAACCTTATTCAAATCATTAGGTCCTAAAAGTTGGAAAATGTACTTATAGCTGAATCCAGAGCCAAAAATAGTCTGCCACGTGACGTGAACTCCCTTGAAATGTATTTTTTTCTTCGCATTTTTTACAGATTGAACAATCAAATTATGTTTCTAATTAGTGAACTTTAAAGGGTACTTGTGTTTGTGTGTGTCCCCCCCTACATTTCCAGTCTTTATGCTGATAAGCTAACTAGCTGCTGGCTGTAGCTTCATGTCTACCACACAGATATTGGAGAATGATATCAATCTTTTCATCTAATCCCTTAGCTAGAAAGCAAATAAGCAACTATCCCAAAATGTCAAACTACTGCTTTAAGACCTGCTTTACTTTTAATGTAGTAATGCAAATGCTGTTCCAACTCTTAATTAAAAACAAACAAACAAAAAACTTTGAACATAAATCCATCCCAACTTTTGACTTGCAAATCACCAAATCAGTGCATACTTAACGTGTATACAATAGACTCGCCGGTCCATATTCTTTCCATTTTTCATTTCCTCTATTTTCCATTATCTCCATTCTCTTGATTTCTTCTGCCCCTGTAATTTTCCAGTCTTGTTTCAGGTCAGATATCATGCAGGGAGCTCAGTGAAAGTTTATTAAGTGGAATGGCTAAACGTGGCCTGGGGCCTGCAACCTGAATTGATGGTACGTACACAGGAGCATGTGCGCATTCACAGACACAGACACAGACAGACACACACACACACGCACACACACACACACACACACACACACAGACACACACACACAGTCTCTTGTGGCCTACTTCTACCCCACTGAGCCCACCCAGCAGATAACTGATTGTGCCAAAATGAGGTAGCATCATACCTTGGCAATAATCATTTTGAAAAATAGATTCATTGTGTGTGTATTTGTTTTGGGGTTGTGCATGTTTGTGCAGGAACAGAGTGGCTGCACGTCAGCGCTATAATAATCCCATCCATAACACGAAAGCCCCAAGGCTGTGGCAGACACAGTGCTGCCAAAGAGTAAAATCCAGCAGTCCTAATTGCACTCGTTTTTTTAGCAAAAAGAAGAAGAAGAGAAGCTTATTTTTTTGGACATACACGGGTGATTCCTGATACGTGTGATGGAGACAGTGGAGCAAAATACAAAGGGAGACGGAACGAAACCAGAATGGAAATGAGAAGAGAGGGTTGGAGGGGGTCATTGCTGGAGAAATAAAAAAAAATAATAATAAAAAAAAGCATGAAACTAATTTTAACAAAATGAACTTTATCTCCATTTGCTATTTTAGTGCTTCAATTTGAATGGATGAAAGTGGAGTCCTGTGGGACTTCACATTTTGCTGGCTAAATATCAGTTTTAATGTCCGGTGGGAAACATTTAGAAAGTCAATAAATTGAAGGTGATGCTGGTTAAGTGGCCTGCATCGTATTTTCTGCCTCAGTGAATTTAATATAGTGTCAGTAAAAGCCAAATATTACTAGTGGGAACAATGCAATGCATTACTGAAAAGAAATGAGTGGAAAGCACATTCACCAGAACCCTCCACTTTAACTATAGTACGCCTCATTATACAATTCAACTTCACCATGTGCAAAATAGGCCACCTTCGGAGCTTAAAAAACGCCTCAGGGGCTCAGTGTAAAAACCACACACAATAACAAATGTGTTATCAACCATTATCTCCTTGCCTGCCGATACGTCCCTGTCAGCTTGAAAACAGTCCCCTCAGGGCTAGACATGCCAAACAGAGAGGTAGATGTGACTCCCTGACCTCTCCCAAAACACAGAGAGGTTGAAGTTCAAAAGGTCGGAGCTTGTCTCTAGGCTCGCACCTCATCGGGAAGGACATGTTTGGTTCGGCTGCGCCCCGGGGCTTTGGATTCTATGACCTGATATGCAGTTAAAGATCCTGCTTCCACTCCCAGCTCCACCCCTCATATCCTGGCGTTCCCCCGTAGCAGCCCTCAAGCCAAGCTATGTTTAATTTAATTAGTCACATTCACCTCTTTTTTTTTTTTTTTTCTTCTTTTCTTGCTTTTCTTTCTCAGCTTCTCTTTTGTCTTTGGAAAAAAGAGAAAAGGGGCTTTTTCTTTCCATTTTAGCTCTTCCCTTTCCATTCGCCGACCTAATTTGCTGCTGCTTGTGCTGTAATAATGCCAGAGGAGCAATAACTTGCAAATTAGTGTTTAGACAGTTATTAGCTGTTGAGATCATTCTTGTTTCTAGATTATTTTTGAAACGATATGGGTAACAAAGGAAGGAGATCAGTCTCAACGAGGACGTGTTAATGGAGAGTTCGGCGGGATGCTGCATGGTTGGAAGTTAAGAATTGTGTGCGAGAAAGACCCGTTTTGTCTTTGATGGCTACAGGCTCTGTCATTAACAATAACCTCTCACTCAGGGTGTGAAAACACACACACACACACACACACACACACACACACACACACACACACA
>CALSBV010012168.1:2840336-2853711 GCA_943590825.1 Bovichtus diacanthus
ACACACACACACACACACACACACACACACACACACACACACACACACAAACTACATACAGAAACAAAAAAAAGCAAAGTTGTTTTAGATGACAGACAAAAAATGATAGGAGCTTTTTTTTTTAACTGACTAAAGCTCACTTTTCTCTTAATATGTGTCCCTTCTGGCAAATCCCCAATCAACACACTGACATTCTCACACAATATTGAAAAGGTCTGAAGACAAAAGGCTCTGCCAGTCAGACTGCTTATTCACCGGCTCTGACATGTATTGTTATTTGAAACTGCTGTCAGACAAACTAGACAACACACACACACACACACACACACACACACACACACTCTCTCTCTCTCTCTCTCTCACTCTCTCACACACTCTCTCACACACTCACACTCACACACACACACACACACACACACACACACACACACACACACACCAGTGTCTGCCTAATCATCTGACAACAAGGATCCCATTGTGCAGTGTTATGACTTTGTAGAGCAGCCCACCACCCAGAGGGGAGATACGTCTTCGAATCAAAGGCTTACACTTGCCACTCAAGAGCCGGATATCACAAGCCAAGCATGTGAGGATGGAGGAATACAGATGTAGCCACAGAGCATGTTAGTCAGCTGAGATACTTTTGCTTTCCCTCCGCCTGTTTGACCTACGCCGGGTGCCAGATGGACAAATAAGGATATTCAGGAGTCACGGGGGAGAATGTTTAACAGGGTTTCCTCAATTGAACCCTGCAAGCTTTTGGCACTAAAGAAAAGTGGTGGGATTGTTTCTTTTTTTTTTTAGTATTACTCTCTTTGAAACATTAAAGACCCTGGTAATTGCTTTTTTTTCTTCATAGGCACTAGCATCATTGTTTTGGAAGCAATTTATCTATCTTCGCCATTGATCAAAACACTGAATTATGTGTGTGCACAGCCACGAGCTATGTCGCAAGATACACCCGAAGTAAAGCAAATTCTTTCTAATTTTTCCTCTGAGTGTGCATGTAAGTGGATGTTCTATGTATGCCGTCATTGAAGAGAAAGTTTTGTTGAGGATTTAATGTTAGGATGTTGATATTCGTTCTGAGGTTTCCTGTTTTTCCTCAATTAAATCTGTACTAAGGACACACCGATTGTGGAATTTTGGGCCGATACCGATGTTTGTTGTTGTTGTTGTTGTTATTTATTCTCACTTTTGTGCCAGGGAGACAAATACATTTTCATTACAACAATATAACTCAACTGTTTTTAAGTCATTCAGCATTTCATTACAGTGTTTTAATGAGAACCATACACATTGATGAAAAAACTTTTAATATAACCTTTGAAAAGAACAATATTCGACTCTTCTAATTTTGTTTTGATAAAAAGCTGCTTCAAAAGCCTTTTTAGCTTTCTATTCAACTACCTACTTTTTTGTTGTTGTTTTTGTTATAGCAGCTGGTATACAAGGCTCCAGTGTCGCGTTTTATCACCAACATCACGGCACCATCCCGCAAAATTATTTCAACTGTCCCAAAGTCTGTCAGAAATTCTAAATGATATCCTTTTACTTTATTATTGTCGTCTATAGAGGTTATTTGCATTAAAAAACTAGGAAATAAATGATTGTGTTATTATTTCAATTTTGCCGAAAAAAATTATTGCCATTAGAAGTTTTAATTATGTATTATAAGATGCTTAGAGCTTGTGTTAAGAAGTTAAACAGGTCATAATTCCCTCTTTAATATCTATTTGATATTGCAATGAAAACATCTCCATCAAACAACTTCATTCATTCAAGTTTTCTCGCCAAAAACTACATTTTACAAGATAACATATGAACACATCATGATAATTTTATAATTCACCTTCACCCAATCTTCTTTTTCTACTGACGAGAGCATGAACGCATCATGATGTTATACAAAGGAACCTCGACTGCTAACAGCTTGCTAACGAGCCTGATGAACCAGGCATCCCCAGTCTGTACAGTAAATATGAAGCTACAGGCAGCAGCCAGTTAGCTTAGCTTATCATAGAGAGTGGAAAAAGGGAGAAACAGCCAGCCTGGCTCTGCCCCTTTGAGACAAACATGTGGTTTTTTGACGGGATAAATACACTTGACTTTAAGTAGTAGAGCTTTTATTGGTCATTTGATTCTGTTATATTATCGGCTGGCAAGCATGCACACCCACAGCTACAATAGTGTTGTGCTTTGTTTCCTCTTCTGCCAAAGCCATCAGTTTCTATCTCCAAGGCCAGGTTGTTTTTTTTGTAGCTCATTAATAACATAATTCAACCTGGGGAATAAACAAATTCAATAAAAGCCCATTTGATCATACATAAAAAGGAAGAATCACTTTCTTCTGTTCCTTTTATATGTATTAAATGGTGAATAAATCAGATGATTGAAACAACATCCAAGCTCTGACAATAGTTGGCACGACGTCCTTATGGAATTTTTCATGGTTATCTTATGAAGAGATCAAAACACACGTTTGCTCTGTTTTTCTTGTGAAAACACCTGTGACAGTTAATCTCAGCTCTTTCCCAGAATAACCTGCTGAAGCAGTGCGTATGATGACATATTTTTTTATTAAAGCTTACATGGAACGTGTGACTCTGTTCCCTCTGTGAAATTAGATTCTGTGTCATATGTAGAAGCGAAGCCAAGTTTAGTAACAGACAAAGTAGGCAGTATTACCTTTAAGAGCTTTAAGACACTGAAGGTAATTATCTTTAGATGGAAAACTGCAGCTTAAATGTCAACATTTCTTATAACGAGGCGGGAGTCTATCCTCTCTTAATCGAAATATACCTTCCGGTAGAAACTGATATGAGCAAAGTTGATTAGGTAGTTGGAGGCTGTTTTAGTTAACCAATGACACACACTGTGAGCTTTGTACATGCACCATCTATATTTGGTTTTGAGCTGTAATTAAAGGCAATCACTTGCAAATCATACAATCATTGAAGCCCTGATTATAATCCGTGTGTTACGTGAATTCCAACTTCACCTAAAAACAAATCAATACAAAGCTTTTCGGCAAAGGAGCTACTCAGCCATGTTAATTGCTAAATCAACTGATTTCAAATGTGTTTTGGGGTTTGTTTGAGGTTGGTTGTTATTTGTGAAACTGTGCGCGCATGTTTTCTGACACCAAAACCACTTTGTTAACAAGCTGCCTATGAGCAACACAATCAATGCTTAATCAAACCCTTAATCACATTATGTACACACTAATATGAATAATGAAATCTATTCAAACTCTAATTGAGTAAGAGCATACAAAGAATAATAATTACTTCTGTTACAGGCACATGTGACTCATTAGTAATGGAGTGCAGTTGTTAGGTGGATTTGGTTTTAAATCGATTATGGCCTACGTTGTAAGTCTCACTGAGTAAAGGTGTCAGTGTGCTTCAGCTAAAGTGCTTGTCAGATGTTGGAAAGGTGTCTGAAACACCCTCCCCCCACACTTTTCACACATGCTTTTATTTAGTGGGCTTGCGTCCAACCATTTTACTAACTAACTTTCTGAAACCAAAAATCCTGCTCACTTCACGCAGTGATTACCTGTGTGTGCAGAGGTGAGAACAAAATATTTTTTTCCTCCCCCCATTCCCTTCACACAGCTGACTGTCATTGTGCAAACAATATGACAAGTACAAGACAAGGCAAAAATACAGCATCCTACACTTCCTATGATGCAAGTCGATAGCATCTCTCCGAGCCTGGTAAATGCCCATGGGTTTATAGTTTGGAACATTTGTAGACAACTCACTGAAGTGACGCCACTTAAGTAGAGTGCCCATTCAAAGCATAGAGCTGGTACTCTTCATCGTTTCACTAAGTTTCCATTGTTCCAAGGGGCTCTTTTGAGGGTCAAGCTATGGAAACACTTGATCCTACAATGTCCATATTGCAACTTTCTTTAGACACTCTGTGTTTGGTAAATGCAAATGCTTTTAAAACATTAAAACCTAGTTCGTAATGATATTTTTTTTGTTAAAAGTCTCATGCCCAATCCAATATATCCCTTATGTAATTATAAGGGTAATTGTATCAGTTACAGAGGCAATATAAAACTGTCTTCACAGGCTGAAGCTGGAATAATGCATCTCTGGGCTCCATATAGAGAAATAAGCATAGGGCTGGCTCCAATACCTCCGCGAGGCTGTTTACATTTGTATGCAGATCATTCACGATTGCTTTCGTCTGTTTTGAAACTGTCTACCGCCAGGAGTTGAATCAACCAATCAACTTGCTGGACTCAAACAAACACAAGACTGGAGTGTGTGTTCCATGTGAAACCGAAAGTCAGCGTGAACTTATTTTAACTGACATAGGCTATGTAAGAAAGTTACGCAATATACGTGACCGAAGTTACATAACTAAACTGCTACCTTTTCATAACGTTGGATGTGCACCTTCTCGCACCTTCTGAAGCATTAGAGTGGTCGTGAAAACAACTAAAAACGGCCACGTAATGGCCTGATAACATTTGAAACGGTTACTTGAGTAATGCACCTCATGATGAGTAAACTGACCTGCGAAAAATTCCCACCGTCAAAGAGAATGTGCATTAAGTGTAAATTCATATTCTCGGTACATATTGTATGTCTGTGTGTTAGAGAAAGAAAGCCAGTTTATTTATTTTTTTATGTACTCAACCTACAATGTGTGACTGTTTGTTTTGGCTTTGTATGCTTTTAATTTGCAGCCATATGCATATTTGCATGCTCCATGCTCAGTGTGTTATGAAGGAAAGCAGTTATTGTAGGTTTGGCTGCAGACACTAGGATTAACACAAGAACACATATCTGGTTCACACAGCAATAAGCAATGTCACACCTTTTTGCCCGGCTAACCTGATTGCAAAAGGAGGGCAAAACGGACACCGTGTCAGTGTGTAATACTTTGTTGTCAAGGTACTTCTTTCCTGGAAGAAAGGTTGAAGAGGTAGAAACAGAGAAAGAATGAAAGTGAAGGGAAGTGAGGACCAAATGTGTACAGGAGCTTTCTGCTTGTTCCATGTTCATTCCCCTCATCTTTGTACTAAACCACAATCCATCTTGAGCATCTTTGCCAGGTTGCCTAGAAATGAACAATCAAACTGTTCATAAACAGTGTGAAAGCTGGCTGTCTGTTTGGCTGTCTGGTTGCCCTGCCATAGCATGGACTGTGCCAATGCCAGTGGCCACTGCCAGTGTTGCAGCCTCACTTAGCTCTGTTAGATCAGCTAACAGACGGCCTTCTACCGGCTGAATCCCGCTGAGCACTTCCAGAACGAGACGAAATGCATCGACAAGTGATGGGAACTTAGACACGCAGGGGCAGCAGAGTGGGAGTTGGTGCAGCAGGTAGTGATGGCAAAATGGAAAAAGAGAAAAAATCAGAGGGGAGGAGAAGATGAGAAGGTGGCTTTGAGTGGATTAGGAGGACGGGAGGGAAGGATAGATCCGGGGTGGAAAGGGAGACACAAGGAGGTGAGCTGAAGAAACAGAATGATGGAGAGAGGTTGAAGAATGACAGGGGAATAGAGGGAAATGTGATGGAAAGGCAGACAGAAGGATACGGGTACAAGGCAAGGTGGTTAGAGACAGGCAAACAGAAAGTGTGACAGCAACAGAAGAGAGAGAAGTGCAGAACAGATACAGGGAAGAAAGAGGGATATGATAGAGGTCATCTGTCGCGAGGGAGACGAATGATTGACATCTCTGTGGATTGTATGCTTTGACAGCAAAATCTGATCCCGTCCTCTTAGCTACAGTCGACTGCAACTCAAATGTCTTAATATGGACATAAGAGATTTGTTGTCAAGTCAATCTGACAAACCAGCCATTGGTTTCTCTGATGATTTTTCTTCTATGAAGGTACAGGTATGTTAAAACATCATCTTGGATACCATGTTCACTGAACGTGAGCATTTCTAGAAATTGTAATTTATCTGTCTTACAACCATCTATCGATATGTTTATTTTCCACCACATATCCAGGTCTGGGTCGCAGTGGCAGCAAGGTCTCTCAGGCGTCCTTTTCCCTAGCCACCTCCAGTGCTTACTGGGGAATCTCTGGGAATCCCTCCAGCATGTTCCGGGTCTTCCCCAGGGCCTTCTTCCCCACTGGGACGTACCCGGAATACATACACAAGGAAGCTTCCAGGGGGCATAGCATTCAGAATTCAAAAGATTTTTTTGAAGATGAGAAACACTTGATCAGATCAGTCCTGTTAGGAAATGAAAGTCCTCATCCTTGAAGCCTATAAATGCTTACATTGAAGCAGACTGTCCAGCATTGTGTAGCTTGTCGATGAGTCTCACATTCACACTCTCCTGTCAGGCTTGTGGAGGTGGTCAGCACACTTTTGTCTGGAAGTTCGACTATTTCAGACTGTCCTTTTATACTCCTCATCAGGACAGACCGGGATTCTGGTAATTCTTGGCTGCTCTGCAGATAATTCGGTCTTCCGTCAGTTTCTGCAGTGGAGACGTTGGGAGACGCTAGTTTTGACTCGTCAGAGGTGGTGAACTCTAAAAAACCCACTATGTGGAATTGAAGAAACTCTCTAGCAATATTGAGGCTACAAATAATCCATAATGCAATATTCCCTGTAGGTTTTACACTACGTACCCTCTCCATTCAAAAAGAATATGATGTTGGGAATAGATACATGTCTAATCCTCAACTATAATACTACTCTCATTAATCCAAACATAATTTACTTATAGTAATTAATAATAAGTTAATATCATATCCTATTCTGTCTGGGCTAATACGATAATTGATTAATGGATACCTAAAATATAAGGAATGAATGAAAATGATTACCTTACGCTATGGAGTGTATGTTTTCAGTTCGGTTGGTTTGTCTGTCAGCTGGATTCCGAGAAAAAAAATATTGGCCCAATTTTCATGAAATTTAGTGGAAGTGTGTAGCATTCGCCAAAGAAGAACCCATTTCAATTTGGATCCGAATCACAGGGCGGAGACACAAATGACTTTTCACTTCTGTTAACGTTGCAAAATAGGGTACAGCCTTGGCGAAAGGCTGCGCTCTCTGAGTGCCCTTCTAGTTGCAAAATTAATTTAGATGAAAGGTAGATTTAGCATGACAAGCCAAGGAGAATTAGAAAAATAACAAAACGATCGCAGATATCTTTTCATCTTTGTCAACAAGGAATGTGGAATGCAGCACTTGTCTGTGCCCTTCATTATATTGTATTTGTAGTGCATGTGGATGTCCTGCTCTCAAATACTGTAATATCTCATATTGTACAACAATCCGTGACACACTGTAACTGATGCCTTACGAACAGTAGTCATTTTCTACAGACTGAATGCAAACAAACATCCATTGGTATGCAGCTTCTATATGGAAAAGTGTAATCTGACATTAAAAAACCATTGATGATACGTAATAACACTGAAAGCCTGTAAATGACGTCTAAATGTTAAAATTTAGAGTTCAAACAAACAAGCCCACACATACACACACACACACACACACACACACACACACACACACACAGAGACAGTCTGACAGCATTGCCTCACTGAGGTCTATACATCAGAGCCATCTTCGCCGCTACAGGGCTCGAGGGCCCCCAACAGATCCCTGATATTGAAATTGATTTGTCTACCATTGATTGTACTCTCTGCACCAAGTGTATATCCGCGCTACATTATTTGCTATTGTCTCGCTTTCTCGTTAACTCCTCCAACAGGAAAGCGACTCCCTTACAGAAGCAAACTGTGCCAACAGCTTTGTCTGGAAAAAAAAGAAAGCAGAGGAGAAATTGGGATGATCCACAAATCTGTGGGATGAAAAAGCGAGAATGTTTCTTTCTTTCTCAAAAGAAACTTTCACCAAAAGAGCTTGTCCCACTCTACATAGAACAGAAGATGAGCTCCCTCTATCCTCTATTCTTCACTCCCCCCACCCCATCCTCTTCTCCTTTCCTTACAGTACAATAATTCTAATTATGTTCAGACAACTAAACATGCCAGCTCTAACGACAGCACAGATATGGGGAAATTGGCTCATTTGCACAATAATAAATGTAGGTTTGAGCTCATAGAAAGCCTATTAATATTTAAATGATACAAGGACGTTATCTCTAAAGTGTGTGCTTATCCAGGGTGGCTTTCTGCGTGGATGCGCGGAGAATGATCAAACAGCCAAGTGTCTCAATGTGCCCGTCAGTGCAACACTGACAACCCTGCTGACAAGGGTGGTATGGTGGAGGAGGGGAGGAGCAGCGTGAGGTGGGAAGGTGAGAAAATGGTTGAGTTCTTGGGGCAGGAAGGTTGAAGCAGAAGTTGAAGCGAGAACTTTGATGGGCAAGGAGAGGAGACTATCACATGTCGGCTCAAGCTCCACACATCAGCAAATACTTTAATTACTTGGTATGAAGAATGGTCAAGGCAACTTCACACTGAAGATGGATACATGCACACGGGATATACGGGAGAATACGAACGAAATGCATGCATGTTGACACGCACGGAGCCTTTTTGTACTTTTAATCGTTGGCAGCTGTTTGAGTCATCGCCTCAGAGCGTCCGCCTCAGAGCGTCCGACACGGTGTCCCGTCTTTGTAAAGAGCAGCAAAGATTCAGTTCCATGTAAAAACTAATAAATGACTGGATTATTTTGTGATGCAGTTGATCCTGAAAGGCCACCTTGTACTCCCCGCCGAGACTTAAGTCTTAATTTTGTCCAGCTCGACCCTGTAATTATAGAACTCTGCAGTGCATTAAATTTAAAGATACACCTGTAGCATAAAAGCATTGCCATTTCCTTTTTTATTTCTAATGTGGCCTTTAAGCCGCTAAAACACGACAACATGTTATTAGACTTGAAATGCCACATATTTTGGGATGTGACATTAACAAAAAAGACGTGGAACAGAAGTCAAATTAGAACATTCTACCCTTCGAATTTCTGACTCACTGGAGTACGTGGGAAATAATGTACTTTTCCAAGCATGGAAGCTCCCAAATGTATGGCTTCACCTATATGTCAAAGTGATGAATTGTGGGGCTCTCAAACATACATAGGTCTCTGTTCTATTTTCATTGATAGTCTGGAGATACAATACAAAAATACCTTTTATAGACTGGTGTAACGTGAGTGAAGTTGTCTTGTTCACACTATTCTTGTGCTTTGTTAAACAGTTCTTTGTGTATGAAATTATCGTTGCGTGAAATATGGGCACCTCAGTGCTCTTTAGAAAGCAGAACAAGACCTGTATTTAATAAGTGCTGTGGCCTTTCCGCTAATATAACAACTTTAAATTCAGTCTCAAGGCCAGCTGGTGCTTGTGAGATTGCTGTGTGACTTTTAGGAGAAAAGTTGTTGACAACTTCTTACTTTTCAAGATAAGAAGAAAAAAAAAGACGTCAAAGTTGGTATTGTGTCTTTACATTATATAGGGTCAGTTACTTTCATGTGTCATAATATTATATATATTGGTATTTTACCATAATCATGCTCAAATGGAGGTCCCATGAGGGTATTTCCCACACCGAGTGGCCGTCTTCAATCCCTTTGGGCACATTGTGTGGGCACATTGTGTGGACCCCACCAGTTGAGTCGAAAAACATTTTCAGTTTATTATGCAACTGCGGTAAACACAGCTTCAAATGAAGTGAGATGAAATCACCTCGTCACTGTTTACCTTGAGCTCCGCTGTGTGCCGCACTTGCCAGCAGAGTGAATAAGCGGGGGAGGAGTTGTGAGGTTTTTCTGACAGTTTGAGGGTCCAATGGAGAAGTAGTCAAAAGATCTTTTGAATACTATTCATCGTTTAAATATTTGTAAACCCCCCCCCCTCAGACAGGTGACTAATCGTATTGATTTATGAAAAAAAACAGCGGAAATGACGCAATTCGGAGATTCAAGGTTTCCGCCCGACAATGATAAAATAAAAGTTAATATTGGATTTCTGCAGGAAAAGGAGAAACCCAGATTCCCTGAAAACTCAGATTGGTGCAAGATATTAGAGAAAGCGGACCTCTCCAGAAGAAAGACAAATTTGTGGCACTGTTACATCAGTGTGTAATTATATTTATTTACGTTCACGCAGCAAAGTGATACGTCCGGGTGTCAGAGCTGAAACATGAAAATCGATCACAAAATGAATCAGCAACTGTTGTGATTCGGTCATTTGTCAAGCATTTCCTGATTCTAGCTTTTCCAATATCAAATGCTGCTACTTTTCTGTTCTATATGATTGTGAATGTAATATTTGTCTCACAGACTGCTGTTTGGACAAAACAAGGGGGTTTGCAGTCTTATCCTTGTCTTGAAAATAGTTTAATAATCAGACACTAGAGCTGACACAATTTGAGGATTAATCGTCTAGTCGATCGACAGAAGAAAAAGGGGAAACTGTTTTTTAAAACAATTCTTAGTTTATATAATTTGTCAAACATATTTTGGTTCCAGCGTCTCGCTTTTGAAGATTTAATTATTTATTATTGCTAAGGCATTTTTCACAATTTTTTTATAGACCAACCAATTCAACAATGGATTAAAACATACTAATAATCCACAGCTAAATCTATAATGTCAGGGTGTGTTTGTGAGCTTTTATTTACACCCTTAATTTCTTTGTGCAAATGTATGTAGACAGCTCTGGGTCAAATAAAGTCAGTCATGCTAAAATAAGCAGTGCTCACCATGACAAGCACACGCACTCTCTCTTCACCCTCCCTCTCCCTCTGGTGGGAACGCAGTTTACCTCTTCAACCCTCATTACCATACCAATAGCGAGTAGACAGCCAAAGCTAGTTTGTCAAAGGTATTTTAATTACCAATTAGAAAGTTGGCTGCCTGTGTGTGAGCTAGTTCTATATCTTTTTTCACTCTCCTTCTTGCTTTCTCATACAACACCCAGACATACACACATATATAGGTGTATAGCCCGGAGCGAAAGGTCCCCCGATGTCGTAGCCTTGATAAACAATGTCTCATTCAGCTCCATATGAATAATTAATGGTTGAGTGTCGAGAAGAGGGGACACTTTATTCACAGAGAATAGCCTCGTCAATGGCTGCATACCAGCCTTACAGCGATGCCAGTGGAGCTTATGGCCTGCCTTGACATTATCTAAATGGCACACTTACAAAAGACGTATAAACACTCAAAAATCTTCTGCGTGCGCACTGTGACACGCTAAATAACATTCATAAATGATAAACGAAGTGGATAAATACAGCTAGTGTGGTAAATATGAAATATTGATGCAGCCCTGGCATATGAGGCATGTGTTGCTCTTATTAAGAGTGTCCCTGTGTGTGTGTGTTTTTAAAACCTATGGATTTTTTTTTTTGTTGGTTCAAAGGTGCATCCTGCCGGGTGACAAAGATCAGCAACGCATTTCATTAATTATTCCGTCCAATACGAGATCGTGAAAACGCTTTGCTCTAAATTGCGATGATAAAACTTTGCAGCTGTGAATGTCAAGCTGACAGGTTCTACACGGTTTGTGACTGTGAATGATCATTTGCCTTAGCTCTTTTTGCGGCGCCTTTTAAATATATAATAAGGAATATATCTTTGTCTCTTTGATCTTTTCTTTCTCATCCACTTTGACTTGATCCATCAGCTTTTATTGACTCGCATAGTTAACTTCACCCCTGCGGACTTGATAAGGAAAAAGTGCAGATTTGCAGAATCCCAGTTTGAGAAACGTCAGGAGCGATACATGCACATGATGCACATTCAGAGGAAATGAATCTGCTTTGAAACAATATCAATATGATGCATATTGGAATCTTTTTTAAAAAAATTTATGAAATACAAGCTGCATGTTATGAGTTCATCTAAAATACTACGGGCAAAAACATCGTTTTTCGTGCTCTTTTGAGAGTTTTGGCTTTTTTGCTTCCATAACATGTCTTCTTTCAGATTAGTGGAAAAGAAAACATCCAAAATACAATTTCAGGTGTTTATTTTTTACTAACTTTGTCTATTTGATTTCTCCTAAATTCCTCCAAAAGTTAACATTAGATAATGTCTCATCTGCATATTTAAACATAACATTTGAGAAAACTGGTAATACAAAAGATAATCGTGTCAATGTAAGTAATCAGGGTTTCATGGTGGATCTAGTAGTTACAGGTGTTTACCCTATTCACCTGTAGTGTCTTGAAAAATGTATGAATTTTGTCGAAACATTATCTTTAAACGTGGCTTTCTCAAAATGAGTTTTCTCTCAAACTCTGAGCCAGAAATCTCCACTTCAGTAACACTTACATACATCAAACTTTCCAGTTTAATTTTATTCTATATTCTGAAGGTTTTTTACACAGGGGTTTGTTCATATATCATTCATAGCCTGATTTGTAGAACATTTTATTCCTAAAAACATGGCAAAATCGGTTATTTATGGCTGTATTTTCTGATTTATGGAATTATATAAAGAGATATTCAAAATTCCCTTGGTAATACCCTTTGTCTCTAATATGTCAACAAAATGAAAAAGGAAAATTTTGAACGTGGCTTAATTCAATGTTCAGATTTATGTACAGGGAATGTATGCAAATGAGGACATATTTAATAAGATAATGCTCTATTTACATAATTAAATATAAAACTTGTAATACAAAAACCAATTACCCTAATTGAATTGAATCTTCAACCGGAGAAGTTTCCTGCCGATATCTGTTAGTTACCATGTTTACCCTATGCACCTGTAGTGTCTCCCCTTATAGAGTTTTGAATGCAGTATTTACAGCTTGCCGAGTGTTTGTGCTGTGAGAAAAGTTGACGTGAATGGACACAGACAACACACTTACTATCTCATTTAGGCTAAATCTCATTAATGTCTATAGGCACAGACATGACTGCCGCTTAGCTTGAAGCAATCACTTAGCAGAGCAGTTCCAAATGCATAGCTTTGAGCCTGAGGGGTTACAGCTCACATACCGTGAGACTGAAGTGAAAATAATCAAGGAGGCCATCGTCAGTGCACGGCTCCACAGTACAGTGGGTCCCATGCACTTCAGTTGTTGCTCTCCTGTATTTCTCTTTGGGATGAACACTTAGTCTTAAAAGGATAGTTCAGATTGTTTTGAAGTGGAGCACTACATGGTGGTGTATTACGTATAGTAGATGGCGGTTTATTACGTACAGTACATGGTGGTGTATTACGTACAGTAGATGGTGGTGTATTACTTACAATAGATGGTGGTGTATTACGTATAGTACATGGTGGTGTATTACCTACAGTACATGGCGGTGTATTGTGTACAGTAGTTGGCGGTGTATTACGTACAGTAGATGGTGGTGTATTACATACAGTAGATGGCGGTGTATTACGTACAGTAGTTGCCGGTGTATTACCTACAGTACATGGCAGTGTATTATGTACAGTAGATG
>CALSBV010012168.1:2857562-2891402 GCA_943590825.1 Bovichtus diacanthus
TCTCTCTCTCTCTCTCTCTCTCTCTCTTATTTCACTTCTTACTTTATAGCCCCAGGTCACATTGGTTGCAATTAATCCATCCTTCCCCATCGGTGATCCACTGATTTCACATTAGGGAGAGGGCTTTATCTCACAGTGTGTGTGTATGCGTGTGTGTGTGTGTGTGCATATTAGTGTGTGTGGGTGTGTAAACGCAAGATAGTACTTACCCCTGATCTCAATCTCTAGGAGCAGCAGGGGGTATGAGGGGGTTACCCTCTAACAATGTGTGCACTCATTCCTGCACACACATATTTTTTTAAATACATCCAATAATGCTAAGATCCTGACAGAGGGCCAACCAATTTCAGACTATCACAATGCCCGTAAAAAAAATCCCAAAGCCAATAACTCCCCTGAGGCTCATAACTCAGCCTTAATCGTCTTGTACTTCTGTCGGATCTGACACCGCTGCGGCTCGCAATATGCCTGGCAGGATCTCAACTCTTCCACCTTTTCCTTGAGTCTCATCTCCTCACTCATACTCACTTCTTGGCCTCTATTAGAGGAGCACATCCCAAGCCGCTCCCTTTTTACAGCTCTGCTCCCTGATGGTATGGGAGGACGAGGGGCAGAAAGCGAGGGAAGTGAAACCAAGAGTTTGATGAACCTCAAAGCTAAAAGGAAAAAAATCTCAAGGAATCCGGCGACACACTTCTTCTGACACTCAGACCCTCCACCCCCCTCCCCTCTGATGCCCTATATAATGACTGTTTTAATGAGTGCCCAGCCTGTTTTTAACTGTGTTTGTTAATTAATCAGTATGCATGCCGTGCCAGCAGATGGCAGTAAGGATAAGGTGCCTCTGGGGAAACAGCTAATCGGGTAATAGGAAAGGATAGAAGAAGGAATGACAGAGCAGTCCCCAGGTAACACACAGGTGACCTCTGTCACAATACAGCAGTCAGGGTGTTGTAGTATACACTGCTGAACTTGCGTGGTCATAAAAGGGCAGGATTTGCATAAGTGAGCTTGTGTAATACAGACACAAGCACATGCTGGTACGAACACAGGTCAGTAATACACATGGAATACACACGGATACCACACACAAGTACCGTGTAGGGAGCATTTTCTCCTGTTCTCCCCCAGTGGGGCCCTACACTGTACTGGTTTCCAGGGCATATAGAGGGATATTAGTGCTGCTGTGGGGCCCCATCACACAGATGGACAGGGCCCAGCACATATGCTGACAGGACATTATACGGATCTCTCCACTTCCCCCGCATAGAGCGCCGCCCGAGTGCGCAGGGGCCCCGGGCGGAATATTAATGTTCCCAATTCAATTTGCAGGAGCCAAAGCTACTTCCTGGATGAGCAGTGTCGACACTTCTGTGTAATGGATGACGAGCATGCGGGGATTCTGTGTTGTTGATCTAATAACGAGGTAGGAGTAGAAAATAAAAGCTTGGATAAACTATGGCTGCAGGTGCTGTTGCATTTTCTTCCTTATATAGAATATGTGCTGAAAAAAAAGGAAGAACTGCCGCCTCTCTATTTGACATCATTTTATTTATTTTTCTTTCCTGTCTGAGGTTTCGATGCATACCAGGTCTGCTATGATATACAGCTTGAGGGATATAAAAAAAATTGTCTCACACCTTCTCCTGCTTCCTCGGCTTTTGTATATTACCAAGCTAACTGCCAGCACTTGAGCATTGCAGCCTTAAACAGTGTAACAAAATCAGTTGAGTACTGTGAAAACAAGTACAACATGTACTGTAGCTCCGAACAATCATGAATTACAGATTTTCTTTGTGACATATTATCACCATATATAGTTGTTTTGGTGAACTTGTTAGCAAATAGTTGCCTATTTACACATTTAGCAGACACATAGCGACATTGTCATTCAGTTGGAGTTGTGTTTGAGTCCACCTAATGAATCTAAGTCCAACATTGTCTTTCAACAATCTCCGCTAAAATAAATGAGCCTGTCATTGGCTGGTTGCTAAAATAGGCCCGTACAGTACTTCGCTATGAGCTCTCATAATTCTCCACACCCATCAACTTTGCACACTGGTGGAGGCATACAACGTATGACCTTCAATAATTGTATTGCAATTATATGATTTAGCCTTGCTGTCCACCGTCGTTACAGTTACACATACTTTATCTAGCTAGCTACCCGGCTCGATTACCAGTACCAGTTGTACCACAGAGGAGAATCTTGTGCTTACTGCAAAGAGAGTCAGGCACATTGTTCAACCTAAAAGATGAGCACGAGGGAAGTACGGTTAAAAGAAAATGTACAGAGAAGAGGCGCTTCATAGGTAAGTCGGAGAGGAGAGATTGTGTAGTTCAGTGGCGAGGTAAAAAAAAACAAAGGTATCTTATATTTTTTCAGTCTGCCAGCCATTGGCAGTTGGACCAACAAATTCATTTTGGACCCTGTTCCACAATGGTCACTAGCTTGTTTCTAACTGTGTCCGCCTGCTGTTTAATGCTGAGTAGGTAGTGTACAGTGGGTTTGTAGGAGTGTTTTTGCAGCCTGCTGCTAGAAAAAAAGCGGAGTACAGTGGTAGGACTCAAACATATCGTGGGCCTTGAAACCAAAACAATGAGCTAAAAGACAAAATAAAAAAAAGCAAAAATATTTTGGGAGGATAATAACGCATATATTGCTTTACTTTCAGTCAATACCACACAAACTTAGACATGTGTAAGACATCCAAAAGTTTGATACAATTAGAGGTCACATTCAATAAGACGAATTCCACCACTTTCAGGCAAAACCATCATATTTTTGCTTTGATAAAATAAAAATAATAAAATAATAAATGAATATGCTTCAGAGGATTTGCATTTGAGCACCTTAGGAGCAATTATTTTTAGCAGATTGTGTTGCTATTTTTTTTTTTTTAATGGAACACAGTTCCAGATGTAGTATTTTATTCATGCACTTTTTAGTTTTATTGTTTGTTTTGATGGTCCTTTGGTCCTTTATTGCTGTTTTACTGTATATTTGCAATTATATTATGTTTACTGTGAAGCAATAAAATACTTAAACAAATGTGCTACAAATATATTTTGTCATTTCGTCATTATAGTGAGTATGGACTAATAAACAAGGGAAGAAAAAACACACTTTGTTTAGAAATACAAACCATATAAGAAATCAGTTTGGACACGCTAAAATACCTGAATCATTCCGCATCCAGCTGAGGCACATTATTGTCCTGACTGTATAATGAGTGTATAATGTGCTGTAGAATACGTTCACGAGTGCTTAGCTTGAAATAAAAATGTTTTCAAATTATACAACTACACACAATGGTGTCCTTATGTTCCCTTGCTCTCTTTCTCTCTGTGCTGGTGACTCGACTCGTGGCGCTCCCTGGCTTAGCGCTCACATTTAAGCCTGCATTTTAGCCAACTGCCTTTCAAGAGCCCAATCTGAGGGCTGAAAAGCTTCTCACCCTCTTTTTAGTTTAGCACAGTAGGATTTGGGACAGTTCTCGTCATGGCGGTTGTTCACACAAACGCGCTAAAATAAAGGGCCACTTCTTATGGTGAAGACCAGGACATACTACTGACTACAATTTGAGGATTTACGTTTAAAACAAAAGGTATTAAAATCCTCCAAAAACACATAACCAGCCTTAGCTTCACACTTGAATCGTCACCCCTTAACACTTTTAAGTGTGCCTCGTGGAATCACAGTTGTGGACGAATATAATACAAACAACAGGAACGTTTTTGTTCTCCACAATCCATGTTGCCATAAATAAGCAGAACAAGTATAAATACATTTAGAGGACAAAGATTATCTGGGATGTAGATTGTCATGTTATCCCGAATTACAGGCAGAAAGCTGAGGGAGGGGGGCGGGGTGGGCGGGAGATAGATAATATTTAGCTTATCCCCATTGTAGAATCTTAGTCTTGGCTAGCCAGCCGGCTCCACTTAATAACAGTTTAGGCTTGGTGTTTCCATGACGACCAATACTTGATTGCTTGCCCTAATCTTCTTTAATGTGGCTTAATGCTGTCTGTACCTCTCAACATTTTAGCTTTAGTCTCTCTCTCTCTCTCTCTCTCTCTCTCTGCCAGTCCATCCTGCAGTGCTGGGTGGAGGATGTGATGTAACGTCACGGTAAAGGGAGGGCATTTCCTGCTCAACTTTTGACATAAAGATGACCTCTTAACATTTAATGCTCTTTCGGTGTCCTCGTAGAAACCTGTACTGTACACGAGATGCTGGCAACACAGCGGGTGGATTACGAGACAACAGTCCCCTGGGCACATAACTTCGAAAGGCCCCACCGCCTCACCTGTAGAAGCAAGACGCAGACTGTAGAGTTGTTTCGCCTCTTTGTAGCCATTAAGGTTTTGTGTCACTTTGTAATTGTTTTGGTCTTTTTTTGTAGTTATCTTTTTGTCCGTGGTTGTTTTGCCCCCTTTGTAGTCAGTTTGCCTGTCTTCGTAGTCACTTTGTGTTTCTTTGCATGCCTTTTGAGTCTCGTTGAAGTTGCTTTGTTTCTCTTTGTAGTTATTTGTAGTCTCTTTGTGGTTGTTTTGCTTCTTTTCATAGTCATTGCAATTTTCTTTCAGGTTTCTTTATGTCACTTTGCAGCCTCCTTTACAACTCTTTGTAGTTGTTTTGGTACGTGTTTGGTCCTTTGTGTCTCTTTGTTGTAGTTTTGTCTCTTTACAGCTGTTTTGCATCTCTTTGTAGTCATTTTATCTGTCTTTGTGGTCATTTTGAGTCTTTACCTAGTTGGTCTCTTCAAGTGACATTTTGAGGGTGAAGGCCAGGGCGGCCCCTGAGCCTGTTCAGTTCTCTAACTGTGGGTAAAACTATTTACTTGCCCGCAGTCCGTTTCCTCAAAGTGAACATATAGAGGTTAAAAATAGCTTTGAGAAAATGCCCCTCCTCCATCTTTCTCACGCTCCACCCACGGACAGTCTCCCTTGCTCCAGCTTCTTCCATCTGCCCAGACTTCACAGCTGCTTTGAGACTCCTGCAGTTCTGTAGTTACTGTTTTCCTCCATGTCCACACAGAAACAAGCCCCCCCCCTCCCTTGTACCAGGATAAAGTCTTTAGATGTACAGTACATCCTTGGCAGTTATCTTGGTGACTTGGAAAAAGTTGGACAATATTTCCTTCTCCTTAGGACAGAAGGAAAATGTACCAAATATAGAACATGGTCTGTTGAGATCAAATTGCAGCATGTAATAATTCAGATGTTTTGCAATTAAATACAGACAGCAGCACCTAAAGGTATAATTAAAATGAAATTGAGCCTGCCAATCTTTGCAAGGACCTCAAGGTATGAATACTGAGATATTAAATCAATACTTCTATCTCTGAGAACACCCATCCAATCTCACAGACACCCTCTAGAACTGATGGATGGAGCAATGTACTTTTCATACAAATCAATATTTTACCTTATTCAGAATACCATATAGGGAAAAAAACATCACGCTGGCATAATGTCCATATAAGACTGCCTAATCATAACCATAATACATATATAACTAAACAACAAAATGCAATCAGTACAAGAGGTTACTTTTCCATTGCAAATGCCTACTTCAATTCGTTCATTTGGATGTGGATGGCATCCACATTAGTCATATTTTTTTAAATACTCAAAGGTTTTTCCACACTGTAATAAATTAGCCTCCTTCATCAGAGTAGGACTCGCCTTCTTGGTGGTGAAAAATGTGAATGTGCTACAGTTATCCATTTTAAAGGCTTTACTGTGGATGGAACATTTTCTCCTCAAGCTGTTCATTTCCACGGATATTTATTTCTTTTCTTTTTTAAAGATTAGGGATTTCCCAAAACACCCCATCATAGATATATCCAGTCTTGCAAAGAAAATTCCAATAGAAGATAGGAGGTTTGTACTCCATTATGAATATATTCAGGTGAATGTGGTTCACACAGCGAGTGGTTATCAGGAGCTGAGAAGATAGTTTTTTTGAGAGAAACTATGAAATTCTGCAAGATACATTTTGAAACCTTATAAGAGAAGAAAAGAAAACAATAAATTCAGAATACAGACAAGAAAATAATCGCATAAACTATTTCATTTTTTATAATCGAATGACTAAATCATGACCCATCCCCTATAGAAATGAGCATTGACACACTTCCTATATACAGTATGTACAATCTTCTTTGGCTCAATCAAAAACGTATTTCAAACACAGACACTGGAAGTAACATCGCATGCAGCTAAGATTGACTTTCTAAATGGAATAATTTAAATTGTACTAGACAAGGATTAATGCTGCTGTGCAAAGTAAGAAAATGTACCTCAGAGACCTCTAAAAATCTCCCCCACTTTATGTAACACATGGAGATTTCACATCTACAATGTGCGGGCGAATAAATAATTCACGCGGGATGTAAAGATATATTGTCGTTCACATGACAGTTACCACTGGCTGTCGTTTTGGACTGTTGGCAACACATCACGCATTATATTGGAGGAACGGATGCTCTGCTAACAAATTGAGCGCTGAATCCTGGTGACTTGTTGTAGATTGGGAAAGTGACATTCAACGTATAGTATCATGCACGAAGGCAACAACTAAGCATATGAAAAAAGAGTAATCAGATGGGTGTTTTTTGGTTAAACACGCACACAAAGACACGCACGTTCAGGAGCCCCCACCCTCCGCACACACACACACACACACACACACTGACACACGCACACACACACACACACACACACACACACACACACACACACACACTGTGCAGCCGTGAGCCTGGCAGAAGTGTAAGCCCAGCTGGCAATGTGTGCATCTCAATGGCATACCGGGGTTCTGTTGAAATTATAGATGTGCCAACAGATGTTTGGCAGTGATGTTAGTGTGTGACACTTCCTGTATGTCTACTTGTGTGTGTGTGTGTGTGTGTGTGTGTGTGTGTGTGTGTGTCTGCGTCTGTGTGTGTGTATGCATGTTCCAGCGCTTGCTTGTACACACATTTGCTCGTGTGTATTTTATCAAATGCTGTGTTTGGTTATTCTTTGTGTGTGTGTGTTTGTGTGTATATGATTTGTGTTCATCTCCCCATGGGTTTGAGAGATAGCGCGGATATGTGTGTATGTGTGTGTGTGTGTATGTGTATCTGTGTGTGTGTGTGTGTGTGTGTGTGTGTGTGTGTATGTGTGTGTGTGCATCTATGTGTGTTAAGCGCATGAAGATGAATTTGAGGAATTAAGAATTTATGTGAGTGGTTGAACATGAGCAGCCACCAGTGGTTGTCTTTGCAATATTGATACCGCATTGTTACAGGAAGCAAGAAAAGCCTTTGGCGGAGTAACATAGAGGAAGTTATAAAACACAGATAAAGAAGGAGATGATTAGTGAAAGAAAAAAAGAGTCGAAGCGGTGGAAAAAAAAGAGGTGAGGGAGAGTTTGACAGAGGGATTGAAGGGGATGAAAATGGAGGGAGCAAAGTGGCACGAGGGTGTGGAGAGGTGGAATCATAATGCAGAAAGATTATAGGGACAGGTTATATAATTTGATTGTGGTTTTTTTTTTTCTGAAAGAGCACAAGGGTAGCAAAAAAAAAGGATGAGGTTGAATCTGAATGAGGGAGAGATAGAAACTGAGCCATGTCCGGCATACAGGATGGGAGTCACGGAAATGCCAAGAGACAGTAGAATAGAGAGAGACAGAGAGAGAGAGAGAGAGACAGAGAGAGAGAGAGAAAGTAGTAATTGCAAGAACTATATCCGCACTTCCACTGCATGCTGCGACACGGCTCTACTCAAGTCGACCTGATCTTTTTTATGGTTTTCCATTAGCAAAAAGTTGTGGATGGTACCTGGTACCTTGTACTAAGCCGATGCTAGAAAGTGGAGTTAAAACACTGATCTCTGATTGGTCGGAGAGACTGCCAGTAGTGTGGCATGGGACATCCTGCACAAACCAGCCATTTTCAAATAGCCAAGCTACCATGGAACTTTTTTAATTCACAAGTTTTTATTTGTATTTTTTTAAAGGCAGCGCGCAGACCTACACTACGCGTACAATCGACGATGTTAAGACGTTCCTCTCTTTGTTTGCCGATGAAGGGATTCGGTAAGTTGAAGATGATGTCACGGCCGTTTCACGCGGCGGCGTTACAACTTAGTAGAAACCCTAACAACTGCTTCCTATGGGGCCAGTCTGTCATTATTAAAACCCTTCCTCAGAACAAACATTGCGCCAGACCATTCACTGGCCTTATAATTACATCGCCGGCACACTTTTCCCTTCGCTGCTGTCACTCACCTACAGCATGCTCTGACAAAAATGACAGGCACAGCAGGTCACAGGAGTAAGGGAGGGGAGGAGAGAAGCCCGGCAAAAAAAAAAAAAAAAAAAAAAGGGTGGGGGGGAGACTTGATGGAAGATACAAGAGTAAAAAGGATGGTGGAGGGCGGGTGTTGTACAGTGGAAAAGGGAAGGATGGAGAGGTTGGAGCAGAAGGAGAGAGAGCATGCGGGAAGGGGTGTAAAAAGGGAAGGAAAGGATCGTTAATAACACAAGTGCAAAGGAAAGCTGGAGAATAAAAGGAGGAGATGCAACATCTGCACGTGGAGCTGAGAGAGTGAGCGCAGCGGGAGTTTACAATGAGGTTTACAACACTTGTAAAGGAAAAAGGAGGAACGTTGGACAGCAGAGGACAGCAAAAGGAAGAAAAACAGAAATAGATGAAGTGAGAACAAGCGAGTCTGAAGAAGAATCGGAGGGAGAGAAGGCGCCAAAGGAGATAGACACTATTGCCATAATTAAAGCTGAGGAGGAGGTCACTGCCAGGGACATGGTGCGACTTTAATAGCCCAGAGATTTGGCCAGCGTCCCATCGGCCCTTTAACTCTGCATTAAGCTGATTACCCCCACATTTAACCAAAAATCACAGCCCACACTCGCTTCTCGCCTAATATCGCTTTAACTAAAGCATTTTTTCCGCGATGGGAGAAAGCGAAGGGCGTAAGCTTAAAATCCATTTCATTTGTATGTTTTCACCACATAGTGAAAGCCAGCGTTTTTTTTTGTGCATTTTTCAGTAATACTCTGGTATTGTTGTTTTTTTTTTTTTTTCTTAATGGCACAGAGTGTGTGAGCGCACACTGTTTCCTGAGATGACTTGTTGAACCGCCCAGTGGAAGGGTTAGGTGCACTCGGTTTTAATACCAATAATTGCAGCTTTCGGTGAATGACTCATTGTTTTAATGCAGCTGTGGTTAACATGACAATCATCGAAATGATTCTCCGCGTGTTTGTTTAAAGCGGCAGATGAGTGAGTGCAGCTCGGAAGCGCACACACACACACACACACACACACACACACACACACACACACACACACAACGCTCACTGTCTTTCTCACGCACACTCACATCCAGTGGCCTAGGAGAGAACTTCTGACCCCAATCATCTTTATTAATCGAAACGATTAGGAAATTGAAGTGGTGACTGTGGGAGACATTATAGGATGTTTTCCACGAGCTAACACGCAATCGGACTGGCTGCGCACCTCCAACTTAGTGGGCTTTATCATGTCCTGCTGTTGTATGCATGTAATTTAGATCGTGGACTTCTTTAATGAAACAACATGAGCTGGCTTAGCTGCACTGGAAACAGAAACACAGTTGCTCTTCGGCTTTATTTCTAACAAAGCAGTTGCTGTAGTATTAAACCCCAACTGATGTTACCAAGGTAACACCAGGTGTTACCAAATCAACCAGGACTGAAACCTTAAGGATTGAGACATAAGTCACTTTCAGAGATGTACTGAATAGTTTGAGAATTCATTCAAAGCGCTGAAATTCAAATTCTAAGACAACATGCCATGCTGTAAAGCTTTTTTTTTTTTTTTTTTGTTGCATGTGTATTCCTTCCGTTTAAAACGGTGTTCCTTCACATCAGCAAATATTCTAGAGCGAAAAAAAACATTGGGACTATTGGTCGCACAAAACCTTCTACTGATTCAAGTAGAAGGTTGATTCTAATTCAACTGATATCGTCGTCACAATAATTACTAAGAATTATTTCAGCCCTACTAAGAATCACTAGTTAACTGTAATTTACACATCTATTCAATGCAAACGTTGCATTGGGGGATGTTTAGCAAAATGTATCGGGGAAAAAAAAAGTTTGCTCCTTCGTGGGAATTTCACAGGACACCATGTAGAGCATGCCGTCGTTCTCACAATGTGGACAGTGCAATGAAATGGCAGAGAGCAAGTTATTGCAGTGGGTAGCAAATAGAGCGATTTCAAATACAGCCTTTAACTGTTGCACAATCATATAGTGGACGGTTGCTTTATATAGAGTATATATGGTGGGGGTGACACATCCTGCTGGCCCACCATTTCACCGGCCTATAGATTAAATGTGTGATTGTACATTGTGTTTGTGACTGAGGCCCCGGGTGTGTGGCTTCCTGCCAATGCCCCACATATCTGGTGTTCCCACTTGGCTGAACCTGCAGAACCATTCTTGGTTAGATGCAAGCCCCCCGGTCTCCCTCGCCCCGTCTCTTTGTTATCCCCACTCTCTTTGCAGCCACAGGATTAACATAGCAGGGTGGAAGCACTTCAGCTAAATCTCCCCTCCCCTGCAGCGCTCGTGCTGCTTGGGCTGCTCTGGATCGAAGCTCACCACACGGAGGAGAGTCTTAGCACAAAGTGGTGTGTGAGAAACACATCTGGAGTGCTGGGTCATGAGCCTCTTTTTTTAACACGGGGAATATGCAACACTGGCGGGATCAGCTTTCACAGGGTATCCGACATCTGTTCACGACTTTCCCTGTTGACACCGTTGAAAATACTGCCAGTACTGTCGTGTTGTCATCGTGTGACTTGGATCTGTGTGCATGTTTTAGGGCTGCTAACTTTTTCTTTCCTATTGATTCATCAGCAGATTCTTTTCTAGATTAATTGATGAATTGTTTTGACTATAAAATATCAGAAATTCGTGAAAAATGTCCATCCCAGTTTTTGGTGATGTCTTTAAATGTATTGTTTTGTCTATCCAAAATCCAAACATAATCAATTTAATATGATATAAAACAGAGAAAAGCAGAAAATCTCAATATTTGAGCTTTTTTGCATGAAAAATTATCGACTAATCTTTGCAGCTCTAGTTGTGTTACACTTTGTGTTGTCTATAATATTCACAACTGCCTTCAGCTTCCACTTTTTGTTAATGCAAATTGAATATGTCTTGAACGCGACTTTTTTTCTCACTCATACAACCAACGAGAATAACTGTTTATTTATTTATTTGTTTTGCACTACTTTAATGAGACGAATGCACCGATTCGTGATTGCCGTCAGTGGTGATATAAATGGCGCGTCCCTGCAGTTTTCATGCTAACATTCGGCTCATTCCCATGCAGCGGGCCAGTCGTCTACCCCCCCCCCAGTCTTTCCCTGATCCTTTGATATCTGCCTCGACTTCAAAGCGATGGGCTGCAGCGTTACCTGATGCTAATAGTCCACATGAAAGAGAATCTGTATGAGGTGTGAGCGTCAGGGACTGATGGTGCCTCTTGGGGGGACCCCCATCTCTTCTCCGTCAAGCCAGACAGTCTATTCCCCAGCTTCTAGTTAGTGGTGACTTCTAAAAGACCTTCAGAGATATGGGGAGACATAGCATTGCGTACATTGATGGGCTGCAGTCCTTTTAAACAGGAGCCACAGGACAGTGAAGGCCAGTTCAAAGGGAATTATGCTGTCCATGTATTGATGTAGTACTTGGATGTGGTTTGGGTTGAGTGAGTTGGCAAATATGAAGAAAAAAAGCTTTAGTATAAGAGCCCCGTCCAGTCAACAACAGTAGAACCACTCCACTGGGACACTAGGAATATTATAATGCAGTGCTCCGGTGTGAAGTGGTCCAGCAGTTAGCACAGCTATACATCATCCTGCCAGACAGAGGAGTGTTGAGACTGCAGACTCACTCTGAGGAGATAGGACCTTATTAGCATGAAGATAACTCCAGCGTGCAAAGTTTTATAAACCTAATATATATGTCTTACTGGACATTAAAATGTAGAGGGGGTGGCCGTCTCATTTTGGACCCCAAAAGAAATGAGTTCTCCAAAAGCACCGAGGAGTGTAGCACAGAGCCAGGGCAACCAAGGTCCACCGGCAGCCGTGGAAGAGGAAATGGTAGTTATATTAAATCTGTCTGACTCCCTGCACCTCTTTCTCCTTCGCTCCAAGTGGATCCACTGACACTAAAAAGTCTTTAAGGTGCTCCTACACCAACCCATTCTCACTCCTAACCCCACGCTTCGAACTATGCTCTGTGTGGAAACGGAAATTGAGGCTTTTTGAATTTTCTTTTAATGGCACACACTGCGTTTAACCCATCCTAGTATTAGGAGCAGTGGGCAGCTATTATATATAGAAATGTTATATGTACAGCGCCCGGGTGAGCAGTGTGGGGGGTCCGGTGTCTTGCTCAAGGGCACACTCCACATTTGCTCCGTTCGGGGCCTTGAATCGTGTCCCAAGCCGGTCCCTACAGACTGAGCTACTTCACCCCTCAGTCAGTTTTGAAGTGTCAGGGACAGAATGTCAGTTTACGCGTGTTACATGAATAGTGTCTTTTCAAAATAAACTCTTCAGGTTTACTGACACAACAAAACTACTTGGTTAGGTTTATATGACAAAAGTACTGGATAAGGCTTTGGAAGAGATGGTGGTTTGGGATCAAAAAAGTACGCTTGTCACTTTTTGGTTGCACACGGCACACAAGCAGCGGTCTCCTGGGTAAAGTTTATACACATGTGTTTTGTTTCCCTCCAGTCCCTCATTTTTACCTCTAATAACTGTACGTTTACAGCGGATTCATAAAGACGGGGTACACGCAACACTTTCAACTGGTTTGGGCACGTCTTTGTCTGGTTGGGATATTATCCCCGCAGTGCTGGGAACATCAGATTGTTCTATTTTGTTGTTTTATTAGTATATTACTTGACTAACCAACCGGCCAAATACTATTATTGCAGATGCCTCAGCAGGCCGGGAGCGAGGCAGCATTCAAAAGTAGTTTGAAACCACCTGAAAAGAAGCAGCGTGATACACCTTGCCATGAAAAAAGCAACTAAACCAACAAAAAGCAGTCTGAAGAATTCTCTCAAATTGAGGCATTCATTCAGGAGGTTTTGTTACTCTGGCTACCAGGGCAAAAATACAGTACCCAGTACCACACACCTTCACGCCTCGTATAATAGTGCTTTTAGCTGCTGCACTTTGAAACACATCAGGCTGTTGTCAAGGTCTGCAATGATAAATACGGGCTGGGAGAAATTTGATTTCAGATCAGTAGCATAACATCTAACTATTCTGAGCGATGGTTCAGTCAGGCCTGTCCAGGGCACGTCATGCAGAGAATATTAATAGTAAACCATATTGCAGGAAGGGAAGAAGGGTATAAGGCAAAACTTTGTGCAAAGCAATGAAAAGTTCATTGTGTTTTTCACAGCGTTCTCCCGCTGTGGTTCTGAGGTTTGATTTGATTCCTAAAAGCGCTGTGGCTGCCTAAACCTCCTTTTCATTTGACTCTAGTCATTTGGAACATTTTCTCATTCAAACCGCAGCTTTGATTAAAAACAAAGGGCTGCTTATCTCAAAGGGCTGGGTTTCCTCCCCCAGCCTTAGAAAACAGCTTGCAGCAAATGATGGTAAATAAGTGTACAAAAGCTTCTCCGTGTGCATTTGCAGGTCAGCTTTCTTCAAAACGTTGGCCTACAATGTGGCTAACAACAAAGTCCCGTGATGCATGTGGGCACAACACATAGCACTGATCTCTGTCTATGTTGTGTTTTCGTGTTTCTCTTCCCTCCACCTCGTTTCCTCGCTTTACTTTAACATCAATCAGATGCAGATGGAGAAAATAATAATTTCCGACAACTACTGATAGATGGCTAATCTCAGAGGAAAGCGGACCTCTTGCAGGCGGCGTCAATGATACCAGCTTTTTCATGTTCCAAATTAATTCCTGAACGTAATAACTCGAGGCAGTTTGTAGAAAAGGGGATTTCATTTATAATTAAACAACACTGCTTTAGATGATGTCTAAACGCTTCAAAGTTTTTGTCTATGAAGTTCTAACCTCAATCACACAGGGAAATAAGGAAGCGTGCTGGAAATGGGCATCTGTATTTTTCGGCATGTGAAATCGTGCTGCTCTTTTGTTTCAGCGCTTTCTCTCCTCAGTGACTGTACTCCTGAAAATAAAAGTGCTCTCTCCGTGTCGGGGTTCTGCTCACAAGTTCATGTTATCGTTCCATTTCTCATCTGTGGAGGCAATTTATGTGGTGTCACACGATTGCACCCCAATTTCAGCTCATTCAAATGTTAGTCTTACGACACAGACTCTCTCGCGAAGGAGCTGCGGAGGAGTGCTCGTAATGGAATTTAAATCAAGCCACGTTCCGAGCCTAATTCTGAATATCGGGAGGATCAGTTGGAGATAATGACAGCCAGCGCTTTCTGTCCTTGCTGTTAAGCAGAATGTGTTGCCCTCTGTTAAAATACCTGCTTCTCGAGGCCCCAGTTGCTGGAGTTTGGCATTACATTGCATCCAATTGCATCATGTTGAACCTCTTTGAAGTTCCAGTGGCACTTCTTACCCCCTTATTCAGGCTCGGCTTCCACTCCTTTGACCCAAATAAAAAGACAAATCGCAGAAGAAGTAAAAAAGAGCTACATGAGTCTGTGACGCTGTTGCAAGGAGTCTGGTACAGTGTCACACACAAGAAAGGGACAATGTCACTCACCATCAAGCACCTGTTTGTGTTTGACGGTTAAAGCAGAGTTGGTTTACAGTCATGTTCTTAAAGTGCCGGAGTCAGATCTGAGATCTCCTCTGATCTGTCGGTTATTAACTCCACACTCACATCAGGATCCATGGGGATTCACTTTAAATGCTTTCGGTCTGTCTCTGTTGTTGTCTTTCTCTCTTTACTCATTTCTTATCTCACTCTATACATCATTTGATCTCCCCTTCTTCCCCTAGTGTTCCCTCCCTCTCTATGTATTTCATTTAGCAACCTTTCCCTCCAATCCCTCCCCATTCCCGGCCAAGTTTCTGCTGAAACTCCTCTCCTCCATTTTTTTGTGCTCCTTATCCTTCCTCTGTCGCTAACTTCCCTATCGCTCCTTTGCCACGCACGTCCTCGTGCCGTCTCACTCAACAGAGCGAGACATTGTGTGCAGACGCTGCCAGTCTCCAAAGAGTGAAGCCGGCTAATGCATAGCAAACACTAACCAGCCAAGCCAGACATGTATAGCACAAAAGGATGGTCTTTCATTTTTTTTTTTCTTGTGCTGCGGCCAGTACACTCGGGCATTAATAAACCCCTTCCCGGCCATACATTCCAATAAGCCCCATGGTAGTTTGCACAGCTCAGGCTGCTGACATACTTATTCAGTCAGGACCCAAATTATTGGCTCGCCGGGCGCCTTAATCGCCGACAGGGACCTGTAAGCCGGAGAGAAAGACAGCATGAAAGAAACCTCGAACTCTCTGAATATCTCTCACTGTTATCTTCTTTTTGCCCTTGAAGTCATTTCATATTCAATCAGAGGAAACTGAGGGGGCATTGCACGTTGTTGAGCATGCGGGTCATTGGTATAAAAGCTAATAAACACTTAGTGAAAAGGAAGCAAGACCACTCTGTGAGTTTGCCAACATTCAGTAAGTCCCGGAGCTCACCAATGTGGCCCCGAAGATGCAAATGAACAAGTCACTCAGCAGCTGTGTGAGAAAGTACACTAGGCAGTTAGGCTAACATTGTTAATACCCTTATGTGGCTTCAATATTGACACTCAATTCTTAGCCTAACACTGAATATATCAAAACGGTATGGTCATGCAAATATAGTAATCTTGAAGTTTCTTCAAACTAAGTTTTCTTGGTATTTTTCCCATTGTCTTAGCTGTTGACATCTCCAGAATGGTACACCCTTCTGGAGATGATTCTGATGAGCTAAGTGTTGCCCCCCCACCCTGCGGTAGAGTGGGCGGATTGAAACGTCTGGACCCAGGCAATGGTGACCTATCAAAAAAGACAACAGAGAATAGGAAATGTACACTAGCAGGCTGATATTAAAAAGGGAAAAAATGGTTTAACTACAACATCAATATTTCACCATGAGGAGAAAAATAGAGGGGGAAAAATAAAAAAAAAGCTCCTCACTATTACAGTTGATGGTCTTATATGTCATCACTGAGCGCGAGGAGTGCCATTTGTTTCTCCTGTGGCACACACATGCTTGATCTACTTGAGCTAGCATCCATCACAGCAAGCTGCCAGTCTTAAATAGGCTTCCATATTATGACAAGGGTAATGCTCACATCCGATGAGAGGTGTTCAGCGTAAGACAGGGGCACCCTCAATGCAATGCATGACATGTGTTCGCATATGGAGGGATAAAGCATGGGCTGGTGTAGGAATCAAACAAAGTCTGTCGTTGGCGGAATAGGCAGCATAATATATGACAGCGATATAGCAAATAGTTCCATTTCAGAGTTGGTGAGAGAGAGAGAGAGAAAGATAGAGAGAGAGAGAGAGAGAGAGAGAGAGAGAGACCGACCAAGAGGCTGTTAAATTGCCCATTTCATTATTGATAAGCATCACAGGCAGAAGTCAGTCTTCGCATATGATTGACAGCTGAGTCTCAGCCACTGATTTTCCACATGAGAGAGAGAGGCGAGTTCCCCAATAAGGGATGTGATGGTCCAATTTCACTTCAAATGGAGCCCTAGGTGCAGGAAGACAGGCAAAGTGAATACATATCAATGTACCTTACTTATTGCAAGTAATTCAAAGTAATGCTAGATAAATAACAGATTCCGCTTTGCATAATGCTAAGGCATTTTGGGGTGTGGGTGGGGTAGGGCGGGGAGTTTATATTGGAGGCAGTGGAACGGAAAAAAACACATCCAACGCAATCTTAATAGAACTATTCTATTAAGAAGCAATCAGATGTAAACCAAAGCATATTAATAAATAGTAAAGATAAATAATTACGCCTCTGTGATTTCACTAAGACTTTTTTTTTTACACATTCAATTATGAACTGTGGAGTCTGTAAGTGGTTTTCTTCAAAAGAAAAAGACCTGTTTTCCAGCCCATATGGCGTGAGAATGAATATGAACTCATTCACACTTGCACACAAAGATGAATACATATTAGCAGGTGAGGAATAAACATACGAGTATAAACTTTACTCAGTTCAGAGTGTGACTCATTTCGGTCCTGGATCGTGCATCATCCAATAATGGTGCTTTCACCATTTTTATATATTTCAAGAGATTTTTTTAAACTCTTCGGCCTTGACCATTCATCAGAGACTTCAACGCACTGGAAATGTGCGTGTGCAGCAAATTCTTAAATAAAAGCATGATTTTACAGGTTGCAGGAGTTTAGTGCCTGGACAAAGAGATTAAGGCAGGGGTGTCAAACTCATTTCACATCGCGGGCCGCATACGGCCTAGGAAGATGTCAAGTGGGCCGGACCATTAAAATTGTAGCATACTCAGCTATAAATAACAAAAATGTCATGTCTTTCTTTTGTTTTAGTGTAAAGAAGTACAAGAACATTAGGAAAAACTTGATATTTAATGAACTATTCTTTTACAAAACATTTCATGAAACACCTCAGATTTCTTTAGACAAACGTGCAATTTACTTTTATCATTCACATGTATGCATTGCAACTGATCCCATTGATTGTACAAAGGCACAAAACTTTAACAAGCAATTGGTGTTTGTCACGACACCTGCTTTCTTTCCGATCATTGATGGCGCACCGTCTGTAGCCAGGCTGACAGCGCGGGACCAGTCCACTCCGACTCTGTCCAGTGCACCAATGACAGAGCTGAAAATGTCCTCGGCTTTTGTGGTGTCAGCCATAGGCACCAACTCAAGAAACTTATCACTGACAGTCAATGTCTCATTAACTCCACGAATAAATATGGCCAGTTGAGCCACGTCTGTGATGTCAGTGCTCTCATCAATTGCAATGGAAAATGCAACGAATGACTTGACTCTCTGTTTCAATTGGTTGTCTAAATCTGCCGATAGTTCCGAAATCCTCTCTGCTATGGTATTCCTCGTCAGGCTAATATTGGCAAAAGCTTGTCGCTTCTCGGGACATACGAGTTCAGCCGCCTTCATCATGTTTTAACAAACTCACCGTCGGAATACGGCTTTGATGCTAATGCTATTTCGCTAGCAATTAGGTAGCTGGCTTTTACTGCTGCTTCACTGACTTCTCGGCTATGGGTGAAAGTGGATTGCTGTTTTCTCAGACCCACCAGCAATTCATTAATCTTCTCTCTTCTCAGTTGTCCTAGCAAGCTGTTGTATTTTTCGCCGTGAAGAGTCTCATAGTGGCGCCGAATATTATATTCCTTAAGTACCGAAACTTGTTGCAAACACACCAAGCACAAAGGTTTCCCATGTATCTCCGTGAATAAATAAGACGTGGTCCATTTTTCTTGGAAAATTCTACACTCTGTATCCACTTTTCTCCTTTTTGATAATGACATTTTGGCTAATGAGGGTGTAGCGGGCAGGTAGAGAACAGGGTAGAAACAACGTTGTACCAAACAGCAGATGGCGCATTGATACCATCTGCTGTTTGGTCTGTCTCAGTGATGCGGCGTGTCTTCTACTCTGACCAAAACAGTGCGCCCCTCGCGGATAATTCTTGAAAAGCATTTAATTTAAAAAATCAAATCCAAGTCTTTTATGGATTTTTTCACTTTCAAATTCATCCTGCGGGCCTGATAGAACCTCCTTGTGGGCCGGTTCCGGCCCGCGGGCCGTATGTTTGACACCCCTGGATTAAGGTCTCTGATAAAAGTCTGAGATTATAGAGCCACATTACAGATTATGTGAGGCTGTAATCAAGCACCGTGATGATACTCACAATGACAATATGAACATGCTGATGTTAGCTTAGCATGTTAGCAGGCTAACATTTGCCAATGAGCACAACATACAACTGAGGTTGATGGTAATACCGTTAGTTTTGCAGGTATTTGGTTATAAACCAAAAATATTGACCCTATAACATTGTTAACCTGATAGTACTAGATGAAAAATAGTACTAGATGAAAAATAAGGGAATAATCAAACTAATAAAGTTCAGAAATAGGGGAGCATGAATGTACCAAATGTTATGGCAATCCATCCAATAGTTATCTAGACATTTCACTAAAAATCAAAAATGTCAACCATGGTGGCACTAGTAGAAAAGTCAGGTATCATCAAATTCACCAGGGTTCATCCTCTGAGGACCATAAATGTCAGACAAAATTTCATGGCAATCCATCTGATAGTTGTTGAGATATTTCAGTCTGAATCCATCCTGTGAGTCATGTCCTATGCATAGTTAAAGAGGTTGATGGGGCTGGAATTGCCTGTACTATAATGATTCTCATGGTAAATTCAACATAATGTATATTTCAACATTAATTCTACACTAATTCCATCAGTACAATGTAGTCATATAATACTTTTTAGTCTGCAACGCTGAGTTTCTCTTTTTAACTGAAAAGCTATTCTGCTTCGCAAATTATTAACTAATTATTCCAATAACTTCTACTTTGCAGTTCTTTTTCATGGTGAAAATAAAACTCAATACTTGCTCCAGATGTTTGACATTGAAGCTGCCATGAAATTGCCACTTGAACTTCCTGGAAAACAGTGCCTTTCAGAAGCATCTTCGTCCTGCACTAGTAGAGGTAACTAAAACTACAGCCAATAAATACAACAATCCTGCCTTTGCTTTATATCCTATCAAAGCAAATCGTCTTAGCCCATTGATTGCTCACTGTCCTATTTCACATCACATTAAAAGAGGTTATGGTACCTTTTATTGGACCTTAAACACTAGAACCACCAGGGGTCGCTGTATACCTAAAACCGCCAACGGGTAAAATTTACACGCTATTAAAATGCAATGATTTTCAAGAGACAAGGTCAACTCATTTATCATTCTACAACACATGGCAATAGCCTAAAACAAAAATAATTTAGCTGTAGTCCCTTTATACTACTCAGAAAAAAACAATATGACAGTAAAATAATTTAATGAGGAACTTTATTTATATAGAACTTTTCTTAGGAGGTTTCGAAGTGAACAGCAGATAAAACAGAACATATATAAAAAACACATAAAACGTCAGGGGATAAAAAAAAAAAAGAAGTTTAAAATGTTACTTTGTCATTTTTATTGCATGCTCAAACACACTTTGTGCAAACATTCAGCACCTTTGCTGTGCATTTGACACAAACGGCATCCCCACACTTCCTGCATTCACAAAGTGTTTTATTTTGCTTACTATTCTCCCTTCACCATGCAGGTCATTTTGACTCTTCTGTAGGTGTGAAGGGCATGTCTACGAACGGTAGCGCTTCGGATGCCATCCACTCGGCACCCAGCTCCTGGGCCAGCTGCAGCATGAAGTCCCTTATGGGCATGTTGTCCTTCATTCAGCTCCGGTATAGCACCCAGACACTGATGGCAGTAAAAATCCAGCACATTGTAGAAAGCAGCAACGGGCCATCTTTGCGTAGGGCCATCTACATCTGCATAGACGCGTAGATGGCCCTACACGTCTATGCAGGCCACCTGAGAGAAAGAGAGAGAGATGTTTGTCCCAAACAAACATACAAACACCTGTATCACCTGCAACACACCTGTATCAGAGGATACTAGATTGGACAGCATTAGCTCATAACATACTAAACAATTACAAAATAGGAATACCTAAAATATTAAACGTAATATAACAATAATAATAACCATTTACTGAATACTGGCGAGCCATTTGGTCGAGCGCGTCAACCCCTACTTTGGTGTGATTATAGCAGGTACAGTATAGCGGGTCTAAAGCGGATTAAAGCGCAGGAAGCTCATGTCTCAAAAACGGTTCCATGATAGCATTTTATTGAAGAATGCATTGCCCCGTTGCTCTAAACATAAACTTTCCATCTCTATGTTCTTCCCACAGTATGCACCACTCACATACAGAAGTGCAATAAAGGCCTTCAGCTCCGCAAGAGAGACATCCCAAGCGGCTCCATCTTCGCCCGCTCAGCGCACTTCCGCAATGGTGCATTCACGAATGTGCTGCAACATTACGCCATCACACAAGACACAGAAATGCTGTCAAATTTCTCGCAAAGTTGCAGCATGTGTGTGGTGTCGGGCCAACAGCCCCTGTCAGGATGTTTTGTATTTGGTGTCTCACCGTGCGAAAACAACCCAGGACACATCACTCAGGCCTGAAACCTCTGCAGCATCAGACTCTACTTCACTCAAAGTTTTGAGCAACTCGAATGCCTCATGTACATTCATCAATCTCTTTCTCTTGTCCATAGTGAAAGTCAGTCTATGACTTATGACCAGCTCTATTACGCAGAGCAGTAGACAATAGGTGTTGCTATAGCGACATAAAATGTTTATCTATTTGCGCGAAAATTACTGCATTCTCTTTAGGGTTAATTTCACTCGCTGGCGCATATAATGGCAATTTTTATTTTTTTTTATCTGGCTTTATCTTGACAAATTCTAACAACAGAGGGTGCTACATAAGACACTTTTAGGAGAAGTCACAGACTGGGGGACTTGAACATCTTATTGAAACAAAGTTGCATACAATCAAAGAACAGCTGCGGGTAAATTTTTTTTAGTGTTAGAAGTTTGGAGATGCTCTTTGCGCCACTGAAAAGCCATTAATGAGAAAAATCTGAACGAATGAGTGGCTAAGAACCGTATTTCTCTTAAAAAGAAAAACTCAAACGTGTACTGATGGAATTTGTGCTGTAGAACTGTGCATTAGAAGACAGATAAACATGGACAAAGTGTTGCATTTTCACCAACGGAAAACTGGGAAATGTCTTACTAAAACATGGTAAACTAGAAAGGCACTCTAAGAGCACAGAACTCCACCAAGGCTGTTTCCACATGTGAAAAACAATATGTGTATATGCCCGGTGATTCGGATTCGCTCCAACATTGAATGGATTCTTCTTTAGCCAAAGCTACACCCTCCCACCAAGTTCAATGAAAATGGGACCAGTCACTTTTCCATAATCCTGCTGACAAACATACAAACAAAGCAACAAACAGAACCAAAAACAGGAACCTCCTTGGCGAAGATAAATACACTTGTGGAAACTAGGGCCTGTTTCGAACACATGCCTGGGTTGCTCTGTAGTTGGGATAAATAAAGGCCACAGCCGCTATTTAAGAGTTTACAGTATACAGTGAGCCAGTGAAGGCGAACCAAAGCACAGTAGCTGGCCCTATGAGGCTCTTTTTAAACTACTCCTCATCCACTTTTCTTTAGTTTCTTTATTTTTTCTCCCGAGCCCCGTCCACCTGACCCTGAATCCGACGCAAAGCAGCCTCTTGACAATGAGAAAAACACACTGGGCTGGGATGAGAACATTCCTGCCTCTGTGGTCCTGCTCTTATTATCGGTGAGGCAGGACGTTCTGTGCGGCAGGAAATCCGACTGCTGAAGAGATCAGCATATCCTCGCGGCCTCCAAAGGTTTACCGTCCAGGCTGCTTTGATCTCACTGACCATGTGAAGCATGTGATCAAGCAGGAAACATCTTACTTAAAAAGGCAACCAAGTTATTTTAACGTAAAATTCCGAATCTTTTCAGTGATAAATGTCAAATTCAGCCAAGGAAAAACCAAGTTTAGAAACCAGCAAGTCTGATCATTCAGGCAGATGGGTCCATTGGAATTATGGTAAGTGGCTTAAATGGTTATTTTTTTAACAAAGGGGGATGATGAAATGGAGAATTTGAGTACTTAACTAAGACAAAGTTGTATACTCAGAGATAAATAAAAGTTCACTGTAAAGTGTCTTCATTGGTTTGTTTTAAAGTAAAATCAGCTGGTGGGAACTTGTATCAGAGAACATATCGCAGACTACACAACAGGTTGAGATGACCCCACCAGATGTTTCTTGCTTTTTCTTGCCCCCCCCAGAGGAAAATCTTGAAAGTCAGCGCACCGTAACACAAACACTCAGGTAGGAAGAGAGAGACGAGATCAAATAGAAGAGTGCAGCAGCTAAAGAGATTTGCGCTGCCAACGCATGGGAAAATGAAAAATGTGCTTTATGAGTTTACCATACGCTGTCATTGTACTGTTGAAGTCACCTGGGTGCTTGAATTCAAAATAACTCACATCAGAGAGAATCAGAAAAAAGAAAATCATCAATTTAAATTGTTTGTGTTAGATGTTACAAATGAAAAACAGGGCATCTCATGCTTAGTGCTCAACTCTTAAAAGTTACATTAGCCTATTCATGTGTGTGCTGATGCTTTGATTATACACTGACTGTATGTTAGGGAGTCAGGATGCAATGTTTTATCACTTCATCAGATTCGAAATATAGTGGCCTGTTTTTAGCTTTAGGAGTGGCTGGAGAGACAATGTTTTAATGGAACTAAAGTACAGTGGTTCTCGCTAATGCATGGAAATGGTTGTCAACAGGCTTTCAGCTGCTACACCACAATTAGAGCTCTGTCACTAGTCGGGAGATGGCTCGCTTCCCGTCGCGCTGAATTACGATGCTGTGAAGTGTCTCCTATCACTTATGAGGTTGGCAGCGCATATCCGTTCCCAAAATATGAGGGCTTCGGTACTGACACCGAACAGTTAATGCACACTGCATATTCAAAAGTCTGGCATAACTGATCGGCAGTGAGCCGGGTGCATGAACATAAATTTCCCTCAACTGAGCCAACTGAGACACAGAGAACACCCACATTTTCTTTCTTTTCTATCCATAAGGATGTCCACATAAAGACCGGCTAACACGTGTTAGTTTTAATAAAGCCATAACCATAGCTCATTAACAGCAGTGTGAGATTGCTGGCTCCTTTGGAACATGCTTTTTAATGACCCCCGTGGGACAGATCATCTGAATATGCAACAGTGATCTTTTTTATGTAGAATAGCACAGTCTCCAGGGCTCACTGTGAATTGGTAACAACCACGCATGCACCTTCAAAAAACCCTCATAACACATACATGGGTGCGCGCGCACACACACACACACACACACATACACACACACACAATGGAGCACTTATTGCAAAATTGCTAGACAACTGCATGGCTAACAAAGAAGGGTCTCCATGGAAACAAATCTACCCTGGAATGTCATTCCCTTCAGCAATAGCTTGTACTTTTGACAATGTTTCCCTCAAATTACATTCTTGTTACAGTTGTATTTAATTATTTATCTATTTACTTACACACTTATATAATAATTATTTAAAGATAATGGATTTGGGATGCATCCGTGCTGCTACTTCTAGGAAAAATCGTGTACGCTTGGGTCACAGCATTATGAATAAGGTGAAATCAAGGTCTTTTAAACATCACAACCTTTGCGTTTCACAATAGATGCCAATGACAAATGCATTCTAGTGATCGCAAGAGTTACAAGATTAGATGCTTTTTTCTCTCACACATATAGGGAGGTGAAGGGGTCCAGCGCCGTGGTGTAAATACACTCACAACTCACACAAATCTCTCACCCCCCTTTATTCTTCAACCAAGACAAACCTGTTAATGTGTTATAGGGGGCCGTTTGTGTGCAGTTCTTACATGAAAAGAGTGCTTAATACAACTGTGTGCTGCCAGTTTGGCATGCTTTCTTCGGCTTGGCTCCCTTTGCAAAAACCTTTGGAAAAGAAGCAAAATGGCACATATCTCCTGTGTACAGGGGTGTACAGAGTGAGTACTGCCAGCCAAAGTGTAGGTGTCGTGAGTGTTCAACTAGACGTGTATCTCACAATTCGCCACAAAGACCAACTTTAATGTTTCTAGTGCTTATTGATCATGCTTTCTTGTTATGCCAAGGACTGAGAAAAAGAAAGGATGAAAAGTTTGACAGCAAAGGAAGTTACACATTCTCAGAAAAGGCTGAAACATATTGAGAATGGATAAAAATATTTCACATAGTAAATAGTTTGATGTCCATTCATCTCTCAATCACTGCACGCATTACATCAACTCCGATAGAATAAATGCAGAGGACACATATGGCCACAATATGCTCTTATTGGCCCCTTTGAAATAAATAGATGACATTTTACTACACTGCAGGTCAAACCAGAGCACATGAAGTGTCTTACATCTGGTAAATCCATTTGCAGAAAGTATGTCCTCAATAAAAGGCATTCACATGCTCATAAAATAATCATTGTTCATGTCTTGCACCATCTTACAGGTCTGCTGAGGATCTTTCTGAATTAATGTGGACGTGCATGCACAAAAGAAGAAGGAACGTTGCCAGAGTGTCACTGATAATTGAGTCAAACTAATTCCTTGAGTGCTTTAGGATGAGGAGAATTTAATTACACAAAGGCTGTCTTTTTCACATTAATGGTAAGCATCAGATTGTGATGTGATTATTCTGACCTGCTGTAAAAGAAATCCTGTCAAGAGTATGTGTATGTAAACAGATTTATTTTAGTTTTGGCTGTTGCATGTGAGACAGCCATTACAAATGGTGCAAAGTCCCCTCTCAGCTATCCATCGGTCTTTCCAAGTATCCATCTGTCTCTCCGCGTGTGTTCGGAAAAAAGTTTCTGAGAAGATTTGTTGAGAGTGGGCTATTTGGCTGCTTGTTAGTCTGTCACTTTTGAGCGATTGGCTTCACTTAGCATCATTAGCATGTCTTATTAGCGTCTCTCTGTAGATCTTATTTGGCTCATATTGATTCGAGTTACTTTGTGTAATTATACAACTGTGGTGTCTAAAACAATAATCTGATATTAGATTGTGTAGTTTCCTTTCTTTCTCTTTTCTCATTGGATAACAACATGATAATGTGACATTGGTACAGTCATGGTGACGCTGGAAGCTAAAATTTGGATAAATTGGCATAAAAGTTTTTGTATAAACATTCATGGTTCCTCTGAATTTTCCTCATGGGGCCGACATGTGTAGCCTCCTGAGGAATATATAAGAAATAAGGTGGAATCATTGCAATAAAGTTTGGTACCAACATACATATACCCCTCAGGATGAATTATAAGCACTTTGAACAGGTAAACATCTTTTATTTGTCCATAACTTTTGTTAAATAACCAAATACCTGAAAAACTAATTACATCCCCATCAGCCTCAACTGCACTTGTTTAGTGCTCATTAGCTGATATTAGCATGCTAACAAGCTAAGATAAGATGGTGAACGTGGTAAATATTACACGTTCCATACATCATTGTGTTAGTATCGTCATAGTGAGCATGATAGCATTGTCATTGTTAGCATGTTAGCATACTGACCTTAGCATTTAGCTCAACGCACCACTGTGGCCAAGTACAGCCTCACAGAGCTGCTAGCATGGCTGTAGACTTGTGTTAAATAGACAGCACATGTGTTAAATAGACAGCACATGCCGGCTTTATAGACTACTAAACTTTACTTTTGCAGAATTCTAAAATCAAGCCAATCACTTAAAAGTTCAATGAGTAAGATATGCCAGAATTTAAACTTAAAACATTGAAACAATGAACTAACATTATCAACAGAGTGTGAAGAGGTTGTTGACATTATGTCACAGACGTCTATGTGTTGTGTTGCAGAGATATCTACTGAAGTTAGCAGCTATCAGCTAGCTGCGCTGCGTCCAGTGTGTAATACCACTTGTTCCTCTAGAGGTGATAGTGAGTCAGTGTAGCTCCAGTCTGCTCTCAGTACAGAGGGAGAAGAATTATAGCTGCCGGACTCACTTGTAGATATTACAGCCATGTTCCATTTTATAGTTGGTTTATTGGATTACTGACAGGAATTAAACAGGAGTCAATGCAATACACAGTATAAAGAATAAATTATAATACAATAAATATGCCAAACTACTACAACTAAAATATAAACATCAGAGATGTTATGGACCCAGTTTAGAGGTGAAATACTGCCCCCTATTTCCTATTGAACCTTTAATAATTAATGCCTTTCACTTATTAACTTTTAAATGGCTTTGTCATTAAATGTTGTTTCCATGCTGTCCTTGTCAACTTTCTGTTTCCATTTTGAACAGATTAGTTTAATTATCTATTATTAGCACTATCTGATATTGTTGTGATCTGTTCTTAATGAGATCAGCCGTATTCATGTAACAATCACTTTGCATACCAGAAGCTAATCATTTATATCAAGAAATGCAGAGAGGGATAATTGCGAGATGGCAAAACACATTTAATGTTGGAATATCAATTTGAAAGGTAGGAAATACATGACTGAGAGATTCTGATTGGGTGTGTAATATTAAACATTATGTATGTGTACTGTCACACTTGACATTGTTGAAACAGCATGAAAAGCGACGGTTTAGATGAAGAGTGAGGCTTGGTTGTCATTTATCAATATTCATATTCGAGCTAAATCCCCTTAATGTACTGTAACTGAAATAAAAGCGCATCTAAGTCTCTGCAATGGTCATTAATTTGGTCTTTTCTGAGCAAATTTACTAAGCTCTTAATGCCACTTCTATCAGGGCAAAGCTACACATTTGATATTAATGTATGAGTTGAATGAGGGAACAATTTAATCCAGAACCAAAGCGTTTAACACTCACTAATGTCAAAGCTAATCCAGAAATCCAAAATTTATCCCAAACCCCACATGTAAGCAATCCTAGTGTTGGTATCCCAGTTCCACACTTGCACACCATGGAAACTCATGTACGATTAAAAGTGAGAGAGTCACTGCGTGATATAGATATTTAGCTGTAATTCATCTGGAATCACTCCGACTACATTTAAGCATTCTAATATTTTAATACTATGTCTCTTAATTATATTTATCTATCACTGCGTATGATAATCTAGATTCAGCTCCATGCACATCTGTTTCTGCTTTTGCAATGGATATGCGTTTTCACTTTTACGATTTTGAAGTGAAGGCCTTTGTGACATGGTGAAAGGGTTACAGACCATGCAGAAAGAGGATTTTTTTTTAAACAAAAAATGCCAAATGCCAAACCTTTGGAAACCCCTTAAGCTAAACAGTGCAGGGAGAGAAAAGAGCTCCAGAAACAGAGTCAGAGCAGAGCATCTCTGCCACAGCAAACTGAAAGTCAATATCCTAATGTAAAAGGCTGAGATTGTTCCTTGCTCCTGCCTCTTTCTCTGCTAAACTTGAAGAGGAAACTGTTTGGAGTGGAATTGAAACAACAAATGTCATTAAATGGGGGTGGGCAACTGCAGCGGTTCAGTGAATAGTAGGCCTGCTGCCTGCAGAAGATAAGCAAATGGGAGACTCTGTTTTGATGTCGACTGATGGTCCAGCCTGAGCAGGCAGTATGGTCACTGGGGAAACGGTCTTCACTCACTGTGCGCCCAATTGTTTCCCAGTCCCACCCCACCCCCATTAAATGCCAGAAATGGTTGACGTAAATCTACCATTCATGAGGTGATAATGGATACCCATTATACAGTGGATAAGAGTTTTCATTTAAAAACGCACAATAAATTCAGTTTAGGCCACGCCCTCATCATTCACATGCAAACCATCCCAGGTTTGACACCAATTTGGTGAGATAAAGTGGGGAAGTGAGAAACTTTTCAATTAATTTCAGATTAAATATAGGTTTTACAAGACTCATGCAGTCAATCAGTTGATATTGTACTTAAAAAATGGCAATGTTATTAGAAAAAAATAAACTCAACATTTTAGATTACAGCCCACTAATTACAGTGTAAATATTTGGTACATTTTGTAGAATACTTACATGGTACCTACAAGGTAAGAAGGACAAGAAGTAAGCAGTAACACATCTGCATTTACGAGGGACCTAAAATAAATGACATTGTGTGTGTGCAAAGAAGGGATCAACATGCTTAGCCAAATGCCTTTTTTACCACAGCTATATGTTGGAATGTGCCAAACTAGCGTAGCACTTGACCACAAAAGCTCTGAAAGGTTATCAAGATTTTCTTTTCTTTTTGCTGATAATCCACTTTCTAAGTCTGATCTAAATTGTAGCAAAATGATTCTGGCATTTTTTTTTTCACCAAGCAAAACTTTTTTTCACCCGTTTCACAAATGAGAAATACAACATAGCATTACTTGATATACAGTATGGCACATGTCAGGGAAAGAATAGGCTTAGCCTAACGTGTTGCTCCCATTCGGCGATTATGTATACCTATTAATAACAAATACTAAACATTTGAAAATTGGCCAAGGTCATCTTTTGTTTTAATTTCAACATACACACGTCAAAAATGACTAATAGAAATGTGCGTGATGTAAACTAAAGTGTTACCCACTCAAATTAAACAAGCTCCACCTTGACCAGCTCCAACAGTAAAATGCTGATTACACATTGTACACATGTAAATGTCAACAATCTAATCTGATGATGTAATATGCCATAACAGATGAATCACAGGGGCTGTTTTCTGCATTTTAAGTACTTTTACTTTTGACACTTAGTACATTTTGTCGATAAAACTTTTACTTTTAATTAGGAATGTGTATATCATGTGTCTATGTATTATATTAACACTTTCACTTAAATAGAGAATCTGAGTACTTCTTCCACCACTGCACGTCTCTGCACAATGGAGTTTTTTTTAATATTCAAGGAAGAAATGGTCAAAGAGAATTCCTGATGACTGGATGAAGAGCTGCAGGTTGACGGGTGCTGACTGCGGTTTGTGTGAACCAGCAAACCTTTAACACGTTATCAAGGCAATCAACCCCTATTACTGCACTGTCATGTTTACAGAAAAACACCTCACACCATACTGACATCCCTGTTGCTCAAGTCGTAGCTCGACACAGGTATCTTTGCTTTAAAGAAATGCTAAAAAGGAATGAAATTAAAGCTTTTCTTAGCGTCTGTTTCCAATTTATTTCATGTATGCTTTTTACACTGTATGTATAGTTATGTCCTGTGATTATACTGTTATGTTCTATGTGGGCATGGGACATGAAAAGGTGTTGTTTGCTGCAGAATTGACATTTTTACAAGTCAGAAAGAATGAGGTTTGCATTGGCCAATGCGGCGGTACCTGATTCCAAATGCCAATGATCACTGCCAATGCAGGAAGTAGCGTGACACTCACATATGTGGCGGTCGGGGTGGTGGGGGGGAAACATGTTCACCTTGGATAGTGGGGACTACGGGTCACATCCTGTTTCATACCAGGAATGAGTGTATTTTTCTTACACATATTGTTTATATAACCATGATAGTATTCTGTGCCTAACTTTTATCATACTTATAACCATGTTATAATCAAAATATAATAGTTATGTATGTGGGTGTAAATGTGATGGATTATACTTAATCCATCTATACTTTTTATTTTATTCATTTTTTGATAAATTGATTATTGTTTAGTCTGTTGAATGTTCAGAAATTGTGGAAATATTTGAATGGCTAATTTTGTCTGACCATAAGTAGTTATATAAAACACCAAAATTAAAATATTTTCTTTTTTGCCTATTTTATTATTACATTGCCTAAATGGTTCGTTATAAAAAACTGTTTCAGTTTTCTCTTAATTGAATCTACTTATTGTTTCTTAGTAAGTAAGTAATTAAGTAAAACTGTATATAACACTTTCCAGACCCAAGGTTACAAAGGGCCTCACAGTTATAAAAAAGATGATAAAAGTATTAGAACAAAAATAACAACACACTCGCAACAAAAATTGAAAGAAATACAAAAAACAACGGGGCAAAGCATCTTTAACATTTTTAAGATGCAAAATAGTACTAGCATCATTAATAGTTCTACAAATTTAAAGAACATTTGTACTTTACAAAAAATAAAAAGGATAAACAACTATTTATATTATAATAAAAATAATAATAATAATGCTTCCTTTAGAAATCTCTGCTGAACCAAATTGAACATTGTGGCAGGCCAACTTTGGACAATGGGTCCCACTTTAGGCAGCCCTAATTCAGGTAAAAATAGATTTTAATGTTTATAAGAAAACTCCACACTGAACCTTTCATTTCAAATTACAGGTCACCTTTACATAAAAATGTCCACGGCACCTTTAAACTAAATTTACCATGGGGAACCATTTGTTTTGAACAAAGGGAAGGAAAAAAAAAAAAGGGAAAAGAAAGCGTGTATTGTAAGTATGTGGATTATTCTGAAGATCTGGGACCTTGTTTCTACAAAATTTTAAACAGATTTTTTTGTAATTTATAATAAAACACTAACCCCCTTAAGTCCGTGATAAAACATTGTTGGCTATGCTGAGGTACAATAACCGTAACCAACTATAACCCATTAGTTATACTTGTTTGATTAGCATATTAGTATACTATACACTTAGATAGAGTATGTTTTTCCCTTGTCTGACATTAGCTGCAAACAGGTAGTACATGCACCTCAACAAACAACAGCCACACCCTTCAATCGGCGGCTGGCACGATATCGAAACATACATGTGACACGATATACAAGACAGAATTACACTGTGCACAGCTCGTCTTTGTTAATAATTACCACGTTGTATGTGAGAGAGGAAAGGATGGAATCAAGATACATGTTTCTCCTGGCTGTCAAAATGAACAGAAGGTAAGGAATGATGAGAAGAAGAACTCGGGATATGGAAAACGATACGCTTCTCACTCATGACAGTTAATGCTGCATATGTGGTCTGAATTATCATTTAGCTATTACGCCAGTCTGTGCACACACACACACACACACAGCATTTTGACAGCCAAGAAATGACATGTTAATTGCAGCCGCTGGTTAAAAGGCCTAACAGCCATTCAGAATAAAAGGGAGAACTCAACAATGGATGATAGGAATTTGTCTTACTGCCAGAGCTGTCGAGCTCGACAAGGAGGCTAAGCAGCTGCACAATGTTCCAATGGATATTTACATTATTGGAGCTAATGTTTTTAGGTTAGCGTGCAAGATGGAAGAAATATGTCAAACCTTATAGAGCTGTGAAATTGACGGTTTCATACGAGCGCGTATTCTTTATTTTTGTGGTAATAAGTGAATTCCTGATCAGACCGTCAAGGTCATATACGGTTGGGTGGAGAAGGAATGTTATTATATATCAAATATAATTTTTCATACTATAAATGGTCATTTGAAACTAGTTTTTATTCAGATTTAGTTTTTTTGGAATATTATTCACGTGTTCAAAAAATATGTCTTTGTTTGTAAAACAAAAGATAGATAAAAAAAAAGTTTGTTAAAATTACATTTATTCCAAGTCTAGCAATACCAATTCTATACAAACTAATAAAGTATATGGAGTCCAGATTAAATAAAATAAAAAATAAATAATAAATAAATTAAATAATTAAAAAGGACTCAACTCGGTATTATAAAATGTTATTTCATCCTTATTTTCTTAATACAACTGTTTTTTAGGACTTCATTTTTAATTAATAAGATACATTTATATTTCAAAATGCCTTTTCAAAAGTCTGCTTATGAATAGAAATTATATCCAGCAAAGTCATAGTCTTTTTTTTATGTATTTAATATAGTCCATAAGTACATAGTGGATTGATATTACCAACCCTACAGCCATAAATATAACACAATGCAAATGGTGTATTCTTATATTATATAGAAAGTAGTGTAAAAACAATATATTTAAAAATATTATCCTATGAGTTTTGCACCTTTGGTCTCATCTTTCTTAGTACCAAATGTTATATATAGATAATTAAAACTGGAAAGATGGATTTGGTATGTGGCATAACACACAAATGTTCAACCCATGCAGGATAACCCAAATCATAAATACACTGCTCATCCTGATTAATAACCTTTTTTTTTTATTATTTTTTGATTCTCATGCAATTCTATCTAATCTTAATAGTCTTTTCCTCACTTACAGCTACCAGCTTGACCCTCTCACCAGTCATTTATTACTGACGGTGCTGAGGTCTCACAATGATGACATCACCCGACAGCAGGAGGCAATCTGTTCTGAAGCAGGTCAGCCTTGTAACCAGGGGCGACAGGAGCGTCGACTAAGGCTGGCCATTTCAGATTAATTGCAGACTGGAGCACTGGTGGCAGTGGATGTCTCCAGGCAGTCACTGTGATGGGGTTCTCCCGACTTAAGCAGTCAATGTATGCAGTGGGTGAATGGGAGCTTATGTACATGCTAATATGTGTCTCCTATATTAGAGCTAGACGGGCGCGAGGTGAGCGGGGAGGATGGTGCTATTAGAAATTGATGCCTGGGGGTATTAAGGGGCTCCCTGGGCTGACAAAGCTTAGGGCAAAGGGCATCAGAGCTGTGAGGAAAAATGAGCGGCGGATATGATAAAGATCAAGTGAATGAGCACACGAGACAGGGTTAAAAAAGGGAGCAGACGACTGAAAGCGCACGATCAAGAAGAGGAATAAAAAGTGACAAAATGGAATAGAAGATTAAGGGTAACTGTTTAAATTAATTAAAGGGTAGACGTATTAATAAATGTCTTGGTGGCTCCATATCAACACTCATTCATGCCTGCTCTCAGATAGGGAAAGAAGAGATTCGAACAGATGTGACACAAAGTATTTTGAATTGTTGATATATTGCACTGGGAAGAATTCATTAAAAGTTGGTACAAATGCCTCCCCTAAAGCTGACAGCTCAGTGGAGCAATACAGCGAGTGCAATATTCAAACAGCTCTCTTTACTTTGTTACAGATTTGTTTAAAGTAACAGAAAACAAATCGGGCTCTGTGTGGGTATGATTGCATGATGCATGAATAAGACGGAGGAAGACAGAGAGAGAGAGAGAGAGAGAGAGAGAGAGAGAGAGAGAGA
>CALSBV010012168.1:2903701-2942280 GCA_943590825.1 Bovichtus diacanthus
GTGTGGGCATCTCCATGTGTTTTTGTGTGTGTCTGCATGGCTTTGTGGTGGTGGTGGCAGTGGGGTGGGGCATGGAGGGGGCATGCATACTTGTGCGTGTGTATGTTTGCCAGACTTGCCCCAGGCCCCTGAGCCATCACGCTTTATGAGGTATGGCAAGGTGAGAGCAAAACATCTGCTCGCCCAAAGAAAAGCCCTGGTCTGGGACTCATACTGGGTTTGGACAGTGAACACACACACACACACGCACACAAGCACATACTTACTCACATACATTGAACTGCTCTCTGAAAAATGCAATACCAGAACCGTCAAAATACACAAGCCTTGATTTAGATTTTCCGACTAGGCTACAAACATAGGCCTGTCACGATAATTTGGTTATCGATTTACGTATCATATATGGACATGGCTTCGATCAATTTTACGTTATCCACTTATCGTACGACATATGGACATGACCTCGATAGTTTTTACGTTATCCACTTATCGTACGACATAAGGACACGACCTCGATCATTTTTGCTGAATTCGATGTTGCCCGTTGTGTTTACATGCGCGTTTGTTTACATACGCCAACATGATGCCAGAATAGACAGCAGGGTTCCTCCACCATTATAAGACTAGGGCTTTGCACAACATTCAACAGTCAATTGTATGTATTGTTTTGGTTGTGTGGTTTTAATATATTTATGTTTTATTTAGGGTGTTCAAAAAAGTTAATTAAATTCACATTCCAATTCTAAAGTCTGAATATTCTTACGAATGCGATATATATATATATATATATATATATAAGTGGCATAGAATGGTCTTAAAATGACTAACATTGTGTTTCGCTAATATTTATTGGACAATATAGTGTCCAACAAAAGTTATCCTGACAGGCATATATACACACACGCAGAAAAAACAACCTATATACAAAATGTATGAAAGCACACACACTCATGCATAAGTCTAAAGCCAAAACACAAATGCCCCTTCATGCACACACATACGCACACCTCCTCAGGCTCTCTTTTCTCTGAACGCCCCCTTGTAGGTTGGCTCTGGTTTTCTCTTATCCCGGCGTTTGCCTCATGTCAAGGGCATTGGAACAATCCCCTAGTACCTGCCATCGTGATTCCCCCCCTCCTTCATCCCTCCGTTCCTCTCCTCCCGCCACCCCTCCTGTCTTCTCAGAACACCCCGGAGAGGAGAACTGCCATGTAAGGTCTAGTGGAGAGAGGATAGACACAGAGAGCGTTCAGACCGCCTCTGACATCAGAATCACTGAACCTGCCCACATCTATTCTCTCCAACCTTGTCTGTCAGACTGCCTGTCTGTATGTTATATGTATGTGTGTGTGTGTGTGTGTGTGTCTCTCTCTCTGCCTTTTTTTTTTTTTTAACCCCTTTTGTATGCAGGCGAAGTTGGCTGACAAAGTAACTTTTCTTTTCTGTCTCTGGAAAGCTGTGGGGGAAGATATACGCCTTCTTTTTGGTTTGGTATTTTTTTTTGTCCCCTGAGTAAATCTCCTGGAGCAGGTTGAGCATGTCTGCTTCATGGCACATTAGTGGTGCTCATGGGCTGAAGGAGCTGCAAGCAACACAAGCGGCAGCTGTGGGAATCCCATATTGTTCTCCTCTCTCGATATCGATTCTGAGTTCCGTCTGCTTCTGATCAAGACTCGAGCTTGTTGTCCCTGTGACGTGGCTCATAATAATTAAAGCTGAAAGGAAAATTACGGAGATAGACCCAATTCACAATCAAATTGTCATTGTTTTGCTTTCCAAAAGGCAGTCACACTGTTTAATATGCCTTGTCAAGTACCCCTGAAGAGGTTTGGTTAAATTACAGTCATTGGTTGAATACCGCTTGATATTTTCTATTCTAACTTCAGCGAGTACAATTCCTTTCTGTCTTCCACTTGGCCTGACTCCCCGTCAACATCATTTGTCTGCTCTGTCTGGCCTGTAATTGTAAAACACTTCAAAACCGTCTGAAATTGCATAAACAAATGGAAATAATGCCCTTTGTTCTGACTTACATAAATAAAGAGATGCAATTCCAATCCGTTCACACAGAATTTCAGTCAAAGTCAAATTTCAAACGACAACAGGCATTATGTCAAGCCACAAAGGTTTGCTCAAAGTGTGCCTATAGGGAAGATTATGGGATCCAATCATGGAGTCATGATGGTGTTATTCTCCTGGATGAAATTAAAGGATGATTCCAATTTCATTACAGCTTGGGTTTAAGTTTGTAGTTCTGGACATCATAGTACTTTTAAATTAGGGAACATCACTACAACAGTCAAGAGACAAGAAACACAAGCAACCAGATGATGAGACAGGCTGTAAACAAGCAAACAGTGAAAACAGATTATCTTAACCAGTTTATTTGCAAATAAGACCAAAAGTGAGCTCCCCTCGAAATATAATAATCAATAATTGCGCAGGAAAATGGAATGCGGGCACAACTACGGCAAATACGGTAGGTCAAAGTTAAACCAGAAGTTGGTCGGTTTCAGCTATCCATTTCAATTTAAAGAAAAATATAATTTTGTGAAATATGACGATAAAAATGTAAAAAATACAAAAGAGAAAGCCAAAATATTTATAGACAACACTGACATAACTGAGGCTCCTTACATTACATTCCTGGGAAAATATTCCTCAGATATTCACTAATTTTCCACAAGACACTCTTTTGCTGTTCTACATTGTTCAACTTCCCTGAAATAAAATGAATTTAAATACATCATCATCTCTTTAAAACAACCTACTTCCATCACTACAATCAACATCTACATTATATTATATTATTCAAAACACATTTACATAGGACTTTAATAAGCAAGACTTGCCAAACTTCATGGATTTCATTGTGATGCATCTCAACTTCTAAACAGAAATTATATGTTAATTGTACATTACTCAATTTTGTATTGCTGGTTGGTCTTGAAACTTGACAATGATTTAATACGAGAGCCTGCACAATGTTGATTTAATAACTTTATTAAAAAATGTGTATAAAGTATAAATGTATAAATATGTATAATGTGCAAATAATCAAAATGTAATTAATTTGTGATGGATGTCTGGCAATTTGGGTAACAATTTTTATTCACAACATAAACAAAATGGGGACCCACTTCTCAAACAGAGGCCATAAACTCCACAGGGCACCTTTAAAACATGTCTGATGGCCTCGTGTTTGTTCCTTGTCAGACTTGTTTTTAGGGAAGCCTCCATGTTCCAACATCTCAGCAATTAGCTTGGTGGGTTTAATGTTATAATTACTGATAGGAACAATAGAAAAAAAATCTATTAGGATAAAAACCCAGGCTGCAATTACACAGAACTGTCCCTTGACTTTAAAAAAAGTTCCTAACAATGTCTTATGAAATATCTTTGTTCCAAGCTACAACTCGCACTCGAATAATCCTGTGGAAGCCTTGCTTGTAATAAATGTGGATATATATCATATATGTAAACAATGGAGGTTTGTAGACTGTTAGTGTCATAACCAATACTCGGCCTTCTTTTCTGGAGGAATGCATCTCTGTATGAAAATGATTATTCCAAGTGAGTCGAACGCAACCGACGTGTCCATCTCAAATGTGTGGGCATGGTATGAGAATATACGGCGTCATCTACGTATAGCATGAAAGGCCTACGGTATGTACGTGGGGAGTGTTTGAATAACGTGTTCCTGCTGTAATCCATTTGTCTCGTCTTGAATAAAGTTGCTTTACGCGCATAAATTAGTGAAGTCAATCGCCACCTTGATAATGCTACCGAGCTAAAATATAAAACAAGTAGTCGATTAAATCAATCAACAGAAAATGTATTATGCATAACATAGGTCTGATAATTTTGAGACACGTAAGAGAGACAATGTTGCGTCTTATATCTTTAAACTGATATTTTCAGATTTTTCTATTTGTGTTTGGCACACAGAGGAATATAGTCGCCATTATAACTGCAAATCCTTCTTTGTGGCCAAGTTTGGTTCCCTAGCGCACGGCTTATCACGCTTATCTTTGCATTTAGCCAAACAGGGTCATGAGGTCTTTCCATACATTACTCATGGTAAAATACACACACACATACACCCACTCAACCTCAAATGCATTTTTCTCTTATCCTCCGGCTACATACATTAGCATCTTCAAAGATTCCTCTCTTTGAAGAGCATTCAATCAAAGAACAAGGTGTAAGACCGTTTGAACGACTTCTGATCCAGCTTAGATATTATTTGGTGACTGGTCAGATGAAGAATGTAAGAGGAAGCACAGCATTTGGGGCTTTGACATAATGAGAAAGAGAGAGAGCGGCCATTCAATAGGCGGAGGAGAAATTAAAAAAATTTAAAGCGAGAGGGAGGCTTGAGGAACTCTCAGATGACTGTGTCACTGCAGCGAGCGACTTACGTGGCAAATGCAGATTTACTGTAGATAAGTGGCTGCTTGTTCCAGAAATGATGCAGAAGTGTGCGCGGGTTTGAGTGCGTGTCTGTGTGCATGATGCATATATAGTATATAGTATACAATATCTTTACCTGCAGTAAAAACCCCACATGATGTAACAACTCGACAGAATGTAATACATTTTCACTTCATTATACCTTAACACCTGCATTTTGTATTTAACAGTTTGACACAATATGTAATATATGTCACCGCGTATTGTAATAAGTTATTACATATTGCAGTAGTTAATTACCGTAATTTCTGGACTATTCAGCGCATCTGAATATAAGCCGCACCCACTGAATTTTTAAAAAATATGTATTTTGTACATAAATAAGCCGCACATGTCTATAAGCCGCAGGTGCCTACTGGTACATTGAAACAAATGAACTTTACACAGGCTTTAACGAAACACGGCTTGGAACAAAAATAAATAGGCTTTTAAACGCCTTCAACTTGAAAGCTGCATCATATGCCTTTCTCCGTGTCTTTGCCATGATGAGGGTGACAACATGACTACCGTAATCAGAATCGTGACCATTTATAATGTCCGCTGTTTAAAATGTCTGCTGTTCATAATGTCCGCTGTTCATAATGTCCGCTGTTCATAATGTCCGCTGCTGAAGACATTCTAAGGACTAATAATGCAATTGAAGGTTGGCATAATGTTTTTAGAGGTTCATTTGGTACACTGAATGAAACACTGAGAAATTTCGTAAAAAAGTTAATTACCGTAATGAATGGGAAGTTTGAGCGCGCTCGATTTACGTCACATTATGTGACGGTGCTCAGTTTTTTGGCAACATGAAGCTTGTGAAAGTGGGAAAAATCCATAAATTAGCCGCGTCATTGTATAAACCGCGAGGTTCAAAGTGTGGGAAAAAAGTAGCGGCTTATAGTCCGGAAATTACGGTATTACGAAATGCGGAGTTGCACTTCTTTTTATGAAAATGTAATAATACAAGCAAAAATGGATGGTCTTCATCTGCACGAACGTTCTATTTTTAGGAATGCTGAGGAATACGATGACACGTCATGTAGTTTTGGCCAATGGAAAATACTCTACGAATCTACTGAACTCATTTTATCTTTTAAAATTAATTTTGAGTCAGTGTGATTCATGCTAGAATACATAAAATAAACAACAGTGTTGTATTGTTATTACAATTTTTATGAAGGAAGAACGTCCATTTGGTTGCTTATTAAATAATGCACGAATACTTCTATTTTAATGAAAAGAGTTTCCAGCATTTTGCTATATTTTATTTCAAAATGTATGGAAAATTAATTACACATTGCAAAGAGGTTCTTTGTTACAAGATGCAGCAAATTAAAACATGTGGGTGTTAATACAACAATGAAGTGAACACGTATTACGGTTCATGACGTATTGCTGTGTTATTACATAATGTGTTCAAATTGCGTTCCTTCCCTTACGCCCATGCCATTCTAAATCAAGCGTCAGCCATCAGCACAAGCTAAAACAATCCAAACAGACAGGGGGTTTGACATAACAAATTAGAGACAATAAGCATTGAAGATTTTCTGGACAGCGCATGAAGCAGAACATGTGCAGCTAGGAGGCACCAAGTGGAGGCTGGGAAGGGAAGGCACAGGTGCCGGGGTGACTTCCAGACAGAGAAAGGATGGGGCAAGAGTGCAAACGAGTTAGGTAACGTGAGTAAGAGGACGACCGGCAGGGAGAGGAAGCGATGAAGACACCGAACAAGAAACACCCAAAAAAAGGTGCTTAAATTGCAAACCAGCCAATTGACAAGAGTTGTGTAGCCCACATCTTGGCAGGCAAAAATACACAAATGCACACACACACACAAATACACACACATGCTGGCTGGCAGAACATCACATTATGGCACCGAGATTATCCAGCAGGCATCTGGTGAGGCAGCTAACGCGCTCTAGCAGAGCATGCAGGCTAGGCCATTTGTGTGCATGTGTGTGCCTGGCTGTGTACATGCGTGTGTTTGTGTCTGTGTCAGGTGTATGTCGGAACAGCTGCTCACTAAATAGTATTATTGTGTCTAATTGGGGATTACCAAGTCAGTGTGTAGTGGTGGAAAGTAATTTGTTTCGGCTGTTGACAGGGCTCACCGATGCAGATGTACAGGAGGCACTGAACACGGAGGATCCGCATGTGAAGCCATGTGCAGTGAAAGTCTCCTTAAAAATGACAATAACATTGTGAAAAGTCTTTGAATTAGTGCTGACGTTATCAGTCAAATCAGTGTAAAATGTACTGGCAGTTACTCTGGCGATTGATTAATCATCATCACTGAAGTCATTTGTCAAGTAAAAGCGCCAAATCTTCACTGGTTCCAAACAAAATGTTAGGAGCTCCTTTACTGTTCCGTTTTCCAGCATTGTTAAAAGGGCCAGTGTGTCGTATTTAAGTGGATCTATCAGCAGAAATGGAATATAATATGCTATTCTGGACACTGTGTTTTCATTGGTGCATCATTGTCTGAAACTAAGAATCGTTGCGTTTTCGTTGTCTTAATATGGGCCCTTCATATTCACATAGTGAACAGGTCCTCTTCCACGGAGCTCGCTGTATTTCACTGACATGTTTCTACAGTAGCCCAGAAGGGAAAAACCAAACTCTTTATGAAGTTCTGTACATAAGGAGAACAACATATTGATCTCCAGAGTATACCCAGAGTTACTTTTACACAAAAAGCATCAATTTGGTAACTATAAATCATTGTAATTATTATATTATTAATCATTTCTTCCTCAGACTCCTCCTCAGTTTATATGTCCTCCTCTGAGCATTCAACATCCTGCTCTCCTGCTTGGCTCTCTTCCTCGTCGTTTCCTGACAGCTCTTCCTCAATCATTTTCAACTAAATCTTTTCTGCCTCGCTCAGTGCCGTTTCTTGAAGTATGGGAAATGGTAAAATCTACCACTGTCCCGCACAAAGGACATGGGTCAAAATGTGTATTTTGACCCTTAAGATTACATATAAACATACACTTCTAAAAATGTAATATAATATAGTTAAGAATATCCAAAAAAAAAAAAATAAACATCAGAAATGATATACAGCATCTCTATAGATTTGAGCATTTACATCCCTTTCTGCCATAAAATGTGTTTGCTGCAGTTCGCTATTTCAAACCCCCTCATTTGTTACATCAATATAAAGCCCAGGATGTTTTTTTTTCACAGAACATTAGGACTCAAATAGACTGCATTCAGTGTCATGTCTCCTAAAGGGCACCACACCCGTCATCCCTCCCGTTTTCCCCTGGATTCTTCCTCTTTTTACCCCTCTCTCGACGTCCTCCCTTTTTAATATGTTCCCATAAATCTCCCATATTTTAACCTTTCTAAAAATAGCAAAAAAGGTTGGTGCTAGGCATAAGCGCCAGGCCTGATTTGATGCGTTTGCTACAGGAGGAATACATGCCAATGAGGCTATGGGAGGAGTCATACCCGTACCTAATGAAGAGCAAAGTCGGTCAAAGTCATGCTCGCCTTTTTAAGACTTGCAAAAGACAAATGTCCTAAAGAAACCAGCCTTTTGTGTTGGTGCAAATCATATTTTATCTGTGCTGTATGTGTGTTTACACTTTGCACTTGTTTGTGAAGCAAAGTTGGCTAAATTCAGATTGTTCACCCATCTTTCTTTTTGTCTTTTTGTGTATTTCTGTGTATTTCTGCAAATAAACCATTTGGCATATGTTGTTTCTTTGAGCAAATATAGTTGCATATCTCTTGAGACACCCTTTGATTAGTTCACTGTGCATCGCACCATATGTTACCATTGTATTCCAGTTTTTTTGATTCACACAAATATATTCTCCACTGCTACTACCAAAAATATTTCTCTGTGCGTTTCACGTTTCTTTGGCCTCACTTTCAATGTTGCTCTAAATCTGCCTTTTCTCCTTGAGTGGACTTGTTTTAGAATATGACACTGAATACGGTACATACCTCAGATACACACTTGACCCTGTGCACATACTGGCACATGCAAAACGTGCGAGCATGACCACGTAAAAAAAAATCAGACATGGAATTGCACATGCGTCCCCACTTTGATCTTCACACCCAGCAACCCCATACGCCCTTTCCCAACAATCGCTGAGACAAATCGCTGGGGGACCTACCTCCAGGTCTCCAAACAGCCAGTCGTACAGTGTCTATCCGTCTAAGACTTGACACAGTGGTGTAAAAATAACACGGCAGCACTTAAAAAGGCACCTGGGAAAAAGAGACAAGGCAGCCAAAAGCACTTCTGTTTATTTTCTAATGGGACACCCACATAAGCCAAAAAGGGGGTATTTGTCAGCAATCCAAAGAGAGAAAAAAAATTCCAATTGACTGCTATGATTTACTCATTGGCTGCCAAGAACAACAACAAAAAACATATTGTTGAAGCTAAATTAAAGATTTCATGCGATGCAAATTAATAGATGGAGAATGACTTTAAAGACTTTAAAGTTTGACAATTTGTGGAAAAAAACACTTAATCTTTTCTTCTAAATCTCGACAATAAAGCGACTGATATCACACTCATACAGTATGTGTAGGCCACATTCATTATGAAGTTGGAACCAGCAGCCGGTTAGCTTAGCTTAGCTTAGCATACAAAGTGGAGACGGGGTGACAGCTACGATGGCTCTGTTTGAAGGTACAACAATCTCACTGCCAGCGCATATAAAACTAATCAACGTGTTACATCTCATGTGTTTAATCCACACACAGTTTTCCAGAAGATATCAGGAAATCACTGCTCCTGGTTAAGAAATAGTCCCACAAGTGGCCCCCCCCCCCCCCCCAGCTGAAAACCACAAATTGTTGCTTTAAAGGTTCAATGTGTAAGATATGCCAGAATTTAAAGGTAAAACAATCAACCATTATCAACCGAATGTAGAGAGTTAACAGTGTTGACGTCAAGTCACAGACGTCTATGTGTTGTATTGCAGTGATATCTACTGAGGTCAACAGTGTAACTGACAGTTCCGGCCCGTAATGTCTAAGATGAACAGTGAGTTAGTGTAGCTCCAGTCTGCCTCAGTACAGAGGGAGAAGAAGTGCAGCTTTCTGACTCAGGCAGACTCGGGGCTCGTCATCATGACATCCATGATCCCTGCACGTTTCGATAGTTTGTTTTGATAAAAGGCAAAGTGGCAGAAACGAGAAAAGGACTTGCAGCATCGCCTCGTCCTCGCCGCTGCCAGGAGGCTGCTCCGCTGGGAGAGAGACGGGAGAAGGACAGATCTTCCGTTAGCAGTGAGCAGATAGCACTGATATAGCGGACCCCCCGCCAGAGCGTCAAACTTTCTGTTGCTGCCGTTACACAGGTGAGACCCAGCTCTCCATCAGCCCGCTGCGACTCCCCGGTGCTGGGATATACGCCGGCCATATCCGAGCCGGATTTGTTCGCTCGTCTCTGCCGGCCCCGAACCCAAGCCAACATACGAACTATCAAAACGTAACGTCACACGGACCCTACGGCCCCCAGTGCCACAGTAAACTCACAGATATCTAAGCTCCATGTGAAGATGATAAGATAGCGGGAATATTAAGACCAGCTCTCAGAGCTTCAGCAGTCAGGCCTAAAGAAGTGACTGGCAGGCTCACACAGGAGTGAAGAAATACACTGTAAATATATCAACACTAATACAATAAATATGACAAACTACGACAACCAACATACGTTTTGATGATTGATGAATTTAGATCTTATAGACTCAATTTAGAGGTGAAATACTGCCCTCTTTCTTTGGAGCAGGTGGCTCGGAAATTACACACTGGATTTTGTACATATTTAACAAAAGAAAACAAAGCCTGTGCTAGTGACTTTTAGAGGTGTTGGTAAGCAGTGGTTGAATATTACTAAGACCACAGTGTAAAAAGTGCCATACATTGAACATCAAAAAATATGGTATTCAACTGCTGGTAATGCATGTAGAAATCCAAATAGAAAAACATAAAAAATTAAATGCACTTCAATATACTTCCACATAGCGTGTCAAATCTCAATCATCCATGCTGTATTGTATTATTGGCTTATGATTGTTGATGCATTACTGTGTAAACTGCAATTTAATGCTGCAGCTGGTTGAGTTATGGCTCGTTTCAAATACTTTATATAGTGCTGCAACGTGTAATCCAGAAAAATACATCGTATTTTATATGTGGCATCAATCTTCTCATCCAACTCCAACAGAAAGCGAAAAAAGCATAATTCCAAAAATGTCAAGTGGGTCTGCATCTAACGATTCCTTTCATCATCGATTCATCTGCAGATTATTTTCTAGATTAATCAAAGAACCCTTTGGTCTATAACATGTAAGAAAATAGTAAAAGAAAATGTCCATTCTAGTTGCTCATAGTCCAAACTGAAGTCTTTAAATGTCTTGTTTTGTCAGCACAACAGCGAGAGATATTTACTTCAAAGTGAAAAATACGTCAAAAGAGCCGGCGATTATGTTTCTGTCGATCATCGTGTGGACATCATTATAATACATATTTAACTGCGACTCCACACAAGGATCATCTGGTACTGTGCGTCGAAGGTTTCCTGACCTCGAATACAGTGTGTGCATGTTTACCTGCGTGTGTCTGTTTCCAGTGTGTGTGCAGAGCTCAGCGGAAGGGAGGCCATATGGAAACACGGCAGAGGCTTTTTGCACCTCTTCGCACCTTCTGGACTTTCCACCGCTTACATTACCACAGGGAGGAAGAGAAAAGGGTAGAGAGGCTGTATAGAGAACAAGTAAAGAAGTCTAAATGGCTTTCTAAAAGGCATGCTGTGTGTAAGGACGCTGCAAGGACGTGAGATGTATAGGGGGGGGGCTGGTGTTGCACAGAGGGAAATAAACACTTTGATACACAGGCCGATACAAAGGCTCACACGGCCCATACATCCAGCCACATAATGTTCAACAAGGTCGCTTGAATGCAATGCGAGCCTTTGTGACTGCTTCCGGGAAACCTTGGTTACACGTACCATATGCGCCGTGTTGTTTAAACAGCTTCTGTTTCCCCACATTGGATCCAGCATGCTGAACAGCCCTCCGCCGGTGTCTGACAACTTTCTAAATGAAGCTCATTATGTCCTCATTGATTTTTCATATTCCTTCTCACCGGTAAATACCCCCAAGGTGCTCCTCTTACACTCTGCCCTCCCGCCCTGCACAGGCCTCCCTCTCCGAGGTACCTGCGCTATCTATCCGTCGTTTTTTTTTTAAGTTTTTTTTCTTTTTTTTTTGTACGAGCCACTCCCCGAGCAGCGGCAAAACAGCAGAACACTTAAGGGAGCAGAACGGTTTCCAATTAGCAAAACAAATACCTCTGCTCACTCTCACCCTGTCACATGGTGCCTCAGAGAGCCTGGGCGGCCATTACAGACAATTAGAATTTAATAAACCCAATATGCTCACTGTACTAATGGAGAGGGAGGAAGGGAGGCGAGGAGAGGAGAGCGAGAGATGCGCCCTCATCATCCCTCCCTCTCCCCCCAGTTACTTTATATGTCGTACTGCTCTAAATCCTCGTAGCTGTCCTGGCAGCTTGTTCTTATTTGAATAGTGTCAGGGCTTTATGGGGTAATCTCAGTCACTGTACAGCTCTCTCGTCGTCTATCGCTTTCTAACCAATATCATTTTCTCACCATTTTTTTTTCTTCCTTCCTACTCACACCTATTTCTGCCCACTCCATCCATCTCACTGTTCCTACTCATTCATTTATCCCTCATTTCTCACTCTTGTCTTGCCCCCTCAGTGTGGCTCTCTTGCAGATGTTTTTCTTTTGCCATTTCATCCGATTATGTTCATCCCCCATCCCTGTTCTCATTTTACTCTGACTACGTTATATCTCCTTTTCTAATTCACTTTTGTACTCTTTGGCCTCTTCTTTCCTCTCCGCTACACTATCACCCCTTTTTCATTCTCTCTTTTCATCCCGCTTCCATGCTCAACCTACTATATCTCTGCTCGGTCTCCGTGTCTCCCTCTCTGTTTTGCCTGTGTAGTAAGGCCCTACGAAATGAGGTGATACAAATGGCATTTTATGGGGCTGTGCAGCACAACCAGGCTGAACACGGCAGGCAATCATAAAAGCCATTGTCTGCTGCGCGTGCCATTTTTAATGTGTTCCATTTGATTTAATGCGAGCGATAGGTGAGGCAGGAGAGGAGGTGAAGCCTCCGAGGTGAGGATGAGAAGTAAAAACCGAGATGAAGGGGATAAAGAGACAGGGCTGGAGAGGAAAAGGAGAGAACAAGAGAAGGAGCGTAACTGGGTCGTAACTGGAGTCTTCACTTCTGGGTTGAAATAATAAGGGACAGCCGGGCGGATATCTAATTTCTAGGAAAGAAATGCCATTTAGAGTGAGAATGAAAATGGAATGCATGCAGGGGAGAAACCTGTGGTAGAAGGAGAGACGAGCAGAAGGAGCGAGTGAAATATTAAAAAATAAATGCAATATCCAATGCACAAAGTGATTACATTGCCAGAGGGTGGCAGAGGTGTGCGGATTCTGATGGCTTTTTTTGTGCTTATAAAGCCGTTAATTTAAAAGAACAGGCATAACTACATCCAGATGGGGACCCTGTAGGTATTATCTAACCCCCCCCCCACCACCACCACCACCCTCCTCCAAACTCACCCCAATCCAGGAGAAATATGTGACGGGGGTAATTGCATAAATCTGTCGTTAGTGTACAAGATTGGATGCATGATTCAAATTTCAGCCACTTTTATTTTTGAAAGTCCATTTATGGCAATGTGTTGGTGGGGGGTGGGCGGGGGGTGGTGTTAGTAGTAGATTGCAGTGCCTCAGCAGTTCAATTACACTCACATGGATGAATAGTCCAAGACTGATGAGTTTCTCTCAACATGCTGTGTATGGATAGAAATGAGCCTGATCAAACCTTTAACTAGCTTAAAATAAATGCTTTTTGGAAGACAATTAATGCACATATCAACACAAACTAACTACCTGTAGTAGTAGTAGTAGTAGTAAGTAATGTATGCATTGAGATTGTGTCTTTACCTCACCACACACAAAAACATCAATGATGATTTCGATTTTGATACCTGAATTTAGGGAGTGTAAGTAACAAACCAATACCTGGCATTCTAACCAATATCGTAAAGCAAAGTCATGAGCGTCCCTAAAAAATGTAGTTGGTGACCCATTGAGACTGCATTAATGTAACCGATAGCAGAAACATAGATTTTTACAACGGCATTCACGTCCGGCCGATACATAGTAGTTAAGCATTTGAAATCATGCTAAAATCAAACATCTACTATCACAAAATCCTAGTTGGACCGTTCGCTTTCACACCGCAAATGAATCGCACCAGAGTCTGCACGGAAATGGAATATCTTTACAAGCGGTTGCTGAGTGCACAAGAGCTTTCATGAGCTTTCACACCATCCGAACCGTACTAACCATTCGAGCGCATCAGGGTTGATTTTAACCAAACCAAACAGGTTGCGTGTCAAAGCACCCTTAAACTGGATACAAGCTGGAGGGAACCAGTGTGGGAAAGCATGGGGGAGATTAAACACCAGGGGCGAGATGTATATACAAATTGTACACACAAAAACCATGCGTATGCCTTTCACCACACATAAATTGGTATTTATAAAAGGAAGAATGTGTAATGAGAACGTGTGCACCTCGCGCATACTTCCGACCACCACTTGGTTTTAGCTAAAACAGCTATGGGTGAAATAATCAGGAGGAGAGTAAATATAAATTGAGAGACGAGTCACCTTGTTTTTAGGTTGTTTGCCAATTTCCCTGATTGTGAAATTATTTCGCAGGCTACCTGGCATTCTGTAAAATGTCAATTCAAAAAGGTAATATAAATTGTTTCGAAGTGATGAATTTCATCGCCATCTCTCTGTTGATAATCTTTTTATCTTGAATCGTGAAGCATTTTGTAAAGTCAGTTTCAACATTAATGCTATTAATTAATCATTGATTATCTTTCTGACATTTAATAATAATGATGATTGAGATTTCACCACAAAGATGGTTTGCATAAACCTGATGAATTAGTGGTTCAGACCCAACAAATAGACCAACTCTGGCATCGTTACAGAACCTCACTGATGCGACACAGACACGTTTTTCTCACTGACAGGTTTACACAAATGGATGTTTAAGCGCGTTTCTTCATCAATTTGTGGCTAACTGTTGAAGTGGAAATGAGGCTTGTGCACGTGCACCCAGTTCCACAATGACTGAGATTTATAAAACAGAATCAGGCGTACGTGCAGCTTCCTACATCTGACGAAAAAGTATTTTTTTAGTCGTGAATCCGACATAGACCTTTTTTGCATCTGGCAAAAAAGCCAGGCCCTTGAGCTTCGGTGAGGAAGGGGTTGACTTATTGTTTTGAAAAGGGCATGCAGACGGTTTATGTGGCTGGGACAAACTTTAGGCAACCGCCTCTCGACGACCACTTCCTGAATTTGTTTAAACAACTAGATTTGAATAAGTTCCCAGTGCACTCTGGTTTATATACACCAATCGGATTGCAATCTAGATGAATGCATAGTTTCAATGCTAATATTAGACTTTCAGGCTCAGTACTAACACCGAAACATGTTCAGCTCGACTTGCAGTTTCCTCTAAACGCTGTCAAGCTTTGCATTAACATCCACATTACTCATGGTTACTGATATTTCAATGTATTCCTGTTTTCCCACTACCCTTATCTGTTCAAGTTAAGACCTACACCACCAAAACTTTGAGAGTCATATACATTATGCAGAGATTTGTCCTGTAATGCTACTTGTCAAACAGCTGTAGGCTATTGGTTGATCTGGCTTGACTGCGTGACAACCATGATCAGTGCTTTGGGCCCACCCTTGTCTCTCTGCCTAATAGCTATATACACCCTGAGAGCAGTCCTGTGATTGTCAATGAGCACTTCAGCTTCCAAGCACCATGGGATAATTAGCTTGCTTTCCCTGCCTGCCAGAGTTGGCAAGACCTCCCTGCTTTCTTTCTCTCAATTTTTATGTTTTCTTTTTTGTGAGTGTGCAGAGAAAAGAAGCATTTTTTGAAGATTTTCTCAAAGTTATTTGGATCTGGGATGGTGCACTAAATTGCTTACTGTTGTAATTCAACATTCACAAGAGGCTCTTACTGATGTACTCATGTGTGCTTTGATGGGATGTTTCCATTTATTGAACCCAATCGTGCTTGAGGATAACCCACTTCAGTATCCCTAGGTCCATATTGCCAACATCCAGTGCCAATGTTCGGTGCCAATGTAGGAAGTAGTGTGTCCTTTGTGTAGCAAGGTGGAAAATATGAGCGTGGACTACAGAGTGGTGGATGGGCACTACAGACTTTAATGTGGAAGGTCCAGTTCATGCAGAGTTCACATTCCAAGCTATTCTTATTACCTGTAACCACTTCCCTTGCTCTGACCATCCCTAACACATAGCTAATTTGTCACAATAATGAACTTTCCCTAACCTTAACCAAACACTAGTTTCCAGGCACCGATATTGTAGAAAGTAAAGTTTAAATTAAAGATAATTCTAGCAGAATCGTCCAATTATGTTATTTTCTGGCAATAGGGTTGGAAAAAAAAACAAAGAAACATCTTCAAAGGGAGATGGGCATTAAATCCTAGTACAAATGTATTCTACACAATTTAAGGGGGATTTCCACCAATTTTCCATACACAAAATCAGTTTACAAGTCATGAGAATAGCTACTTAACCTATAGAAAACATTCATTCATATATTAGTAGTTAAGTTGAAATTTGAGACATGGGTATTTATCATGCAGGGTCTGATGAAAGAAGGTGTTAAGTTAATATTGTGGGAAATGTAGGGTTGAGCATTTTCTTTTGGGATTGATCCATACCAGGGATTAAATGTTAAAATATCTCAGCCTCTGCCGCTTCTATTTTCACCATATTCTCACAAAAATATTTTGTGAGTTTACCAACTTGATGGAAGTGCAATACTGAATTTCCCCTCTGTGTGAGCAAAAAAGGGCCAGACATGATAGTATAATACAGTCATCTTACCTTTGATGTGGGTATCGGAAGTAAGCTCAAGTAATTTGGTGTCAGATATAGCTTGGCGGAGACTGAGTCATATCTGAACGATTTAGTCTGTGGTGAAAAAAACTGTTGTGCATTCAAAGACCTGCTTAACTGCTGATGTAAGCTATTTTTCCCCCTCTCGCTCACCCCCCTTTTAATCACTGGATGTAAATCAAACAGAGAAAGAAAGCACTAATTTAAACCTGCTTGAAGAGTTTGGGTCCCCATGGGGACTTAATAAGGTGGAGTGTCTTGCTGCGATGAGAGTGTACAAGCGGATTAATCTCTTTTATAAAAGATTGTGACATAAAAAACAAAACTTGGAGGCAGATGATTAATAGAGGAGGAAATAAGGGAGTGCTGTTTATTAGCAGTGGATGTGCTCCGCAGGCTTTAGAAAACCTGAGAGTTAGCCAACTTAACCTCACACATGCTGTATGCGCACACATCGCAGTACTTACTTACTACGCCTGAGGTGCGACCTCATCCAGATGTTTGTCAACAAGCTGTATGTCTCCGTCACTGTAATTATAATTTCCGGACACCTAAGTGGATTGATTCATAGAGGTGGTGTTTCCTAATTATGCCCAAGGCCATATTTTTGACTGCATTTCTGATTGAATTTAACTCGTTTGGCAAGTCGCAAGTGCTTGTCGGCAAACGCTTGTTTTTCATACACGCCTTGTTTTCTGAATGAGAAGACAGGATATTCTAAGCCATGTGCCAGGTAAGCTCACCCATCCAACAATAAAAATACATTTTGAGAAAGTCATGTCTGATCAGCCAAGAGATTGGTTATTAGTAGGGATACACAATCTCATCCAAGAGCCCAAAAACTGACCGTATGAAAAAAATTGGGTATTAGCCAGATGTGACCTATCCACATTTTGTTTCATTGATTTGCTCATTGTTTATCACAACGTCAGCATGCTAACATGCAATGACTACGCTAACATGCTGATGTTTAGAAATTGTACAGGCCTTCACACACATCCGGCCGCAAGTCTGATGTGCTCTTCTCCACTGCCCTCTTCTGTGGAGACAGTACACACGGTGAGCATCCCCCCACCCCCCCACCCCCCCGTGAGGGGCAGATAAAGCATGACTGCTGAGTTTGAAGAGAAGTTTTAAATAATTGGGTACAATTACAATGGACACAGGCTCTGAAAGGTGCTTTTAGAGCTTCTACAAGTTCAATAAAGAATATTTGTTCCACTGATTGGCTTTTTCAATGACGATATTAGGTTGTTCAAATTCTGCAATTACATCGTTTCCTTTAAATTAGGGATGACATTCCTGATTTGACATTTCAGTGCAATTACTTATTTTGAATAATTTTACGCAAAAAGATCTACATGTGCATCCCTACTTAAAATGGTCACTTCTTCTGATCCTGTCTGAATGAGTCACCGTTCCTACTGTTGCACCTGAAAGATACAATGATGAAATGAATCTCATTTCTCTTCATTCTAATGATTAATTTATGTGGAAGTTGGAACAATGTGTCAAGTGATTCAGCATCCCCATCTGTGATTAACAATAATCAAAAACCCAAATAGCTACATCAAACAGCGATCCCATATGCATGAATATACGAAGAATTTACCAAGAATATCAACATTATTGAACTATTCGCTATGATCACTGTTTACAAAGCCAGTGGAAGATAAAAGTGGCCTGTGTTCATATGTGATCGGGAGGGGGAAAGGGAGAGAAACGATAGAAGGGGTGATAAACAAGCTTTCCTGGAAAGAGAATAACAAAACAGTGGAAAGAGAAGAGAGAGAATCGGAGGAGAGGGGGAGATGCACCAGAAGTGCACCACCGCTGTACCACCCTTGTAATCATTTTCGAGATATTGCATTTGCTATTGTTGTTGATTCCGCTATTAACAATAGCGGAATTACAATACTAGCTGCAAAGGAAATTATTTTCACCTCACTAATGAAATTCATGATATAAGGCCTGCCGCGATTCCCACCTCCAGGTAGACTCACTGTCTTTCACCCTTGCACACAATCACACACGTGTGCATATGAACCCAAAGGGGTTTTGATTAGGAAGTAATAATGGCGGTGTTAATGTGTCATTCATCACTGTGTGACTGCGGAGACGTGTTGCATTACCCACCTGAGCTGTCCTACGATTACATATGGAAATGTAGGTGCAACTTCGTAGGTGTAAATAGATTATATAGAACGATCTGCCAAGGTGTAGGCTACACCAAGTCGGCTGGGTGGGCACCTAAGCAGACCACAAGTCAACCACTATAATTGACATACAGTTAACACAAGATAAACATGTTCTGTATGAACTCAAGAGCGCTTGAGGCAACTACAGAAGCGAGAGCTAATGTGTGTGTGTGTGTGAGTGTAGGTGTGAGATGTACATGCAAAGAAAAGTATCAAGAATTCAAATCCTTTCAATACAAAGCACTCAGCCATAATCCACATTAAATCACACATCTTCATACAAACGTAATAACATTTAATTGAATGGGTCCACAGTGGTGTTCCTCCCTCTCCCTCTCTCCCTGAGATGAGCCTTCGCTTGGCTACCTCTTACTGTGATGTGCTGAATTATTTCATGAACCGCCGGCTTCTCTACAGAACGGAGCATTCACTGTAATGTTGTGAAATGTTAGGACACCTCTCCGCGCACGCACTTTTCTCCTCCGATCACACTAAGGCCCCGTAGGCCTGCACCGTGATCGCATGAGACAGCGTGTGTGGTCATGGAATATGCATGTGTGCATACTTATCAGATTATGTTTGCTCTTCTCATGCTGGGAATGTGTGCGTTTGTATGTAGATACACATTCATCACGGCTGTGTGTGTGTGTGTGTGTGTGTGTGTGTGTGTGTGTGACCTTATACATGTGTGCGTGCGTGGGTGGGTGGGTGTCCAATTGCAGTGTGACGGTAATCCCTGCGCATTCGCCAGCCAGCTCCAGTCATGGTCAGTTGAGAGGGACTCTCCCTGATGCCGGTACCCCAAGAGAGGAAGCCTAAATCAGGCTGACACGCTCCTGGCACACCCTGCACCAGCGCCAAATTGTTCTTGACAGTATCAAATGCATCCCGTTGGGTGTTCGACAGTAGTCCAGTTCCCCTGACCTCTTCCTCTAGTGGAAAGTCTAGCGCAAAGAGAATGATTATATTGGAAAAAGAATAGGTTCTTATTGAAATGGGGTTGGTACGGAGTGTGATTACTTCTCATTTCTCCCATGTCAGAAATAAGATAACAGTAATTACTGTTTGACCGAAATTAACCAAAAATAAACCAAGTTTTAAGCGGAATGGAGGAGGAAGGCAAATGAAGGTCCTTTTTTAGACCTGAACCTTTGATTTTTTTATTTCAAAAAAATTCAAAGATTCAGGTCGAAAACGGGAATGCTACTATTCTTCTGTACACACTCAAGTAAATGGAGGCCTTTGAGTTCTTTTGTTGCATCAGTACACTTTAGTAAGGACATCTAAGTGAATAAGATTTCAAAGCTTTTTAGAAGTATTTCTGCTGATACTGACTGCTCCAGTCCAAGAGAGGCCTGACAGACACTCTATTCTCCTAAAAGGTTATTTGCTTGATACTTTTATGAAATATTGTGGGGAAAAAAACGCAACATCAAGACATTTTATTTATTTTAAATCAACAATAATACATAAACATGTTTGTAGACTGCCACAACATAAGCTGTGGCTGTGGAAGTTCATTTTCTGTAAGAAGACAGAAAGTACAATGTGCATTAAAAATGTGATTACTTAAGAAGGCAGCAGTAATTCTGCCAAAAATGTTTCCTTTTTGAAAATGAGCAAGAAGTGGTGTAGAGGAGCCCAAGTAGATTTGCAAAATGTGATGGTATTCATTTTTCTACTCTACCGCAGGTACCAAAGGTACGGGGGGCTCGAGAGTAACAGCTTCCTGACATACCGGGGAGCGATAGAAAATGTATTTGGGACGAACAGAGATCTTCCTCGGACGTACAGGGGACACACCCAATCTTTCTACTGATACCGGTGTAAATCGGCAGAAGGAAAGCTAGTTAGCGTTAGCTATTAGTAGCCGGTGGTCAGCACAGTCCTGCTTGGCTAAAATAGTGTAGCTAACAGCTAATGTTAATGGAGCAAGGTTCAATTGAGTTACATTATGATGCGTTCAAGCTCTATTCAGTAAAAAGCAGTTTTAATCAAAGGTAAATTATAACATTATCATGATGTGTTCAAATGTAATTTTTGTAATTTTTGGAAAGTCAGAATTATGACGAGCAAGGGTTGAACCAGCTGGTCAGTTCAATGTGGATATACAGTACCACTTGTGACTCAATTTGTCAAACCACCCAACAAATAATACGTTTTTAAAAAGTGGTCATTGTTAGCTGTTCAATGGACATTTTTAATACGTGAAGTTTTAACATGTCAATGCGTGTGACCCTCATCCTGAAACTTGCCTCCCAGGTTGCTGTTACAAACGCAAACCAAATGCATTTTAGTCAACTTGCCTAATTAAGTCATGGTTAATTCAATACCGGTCAAGTCAGTAAAGCGAAAAAGGCATATGAGCTGACATATGACACATGGTTCACCATTTGCCTACAGTCTGAGAGAAAACCCCTGACCCTCACTTAATAAGAATATTATGTGTGGATAAGCAGGTAAATGTCATCATGGCAGTCAGAAGGTCAGTGATTCAGTTCCTGGGCAGATCAACCAGAATGCTGAATTTAGTCATCAGTTATAAAAGATCCCTACAAAAAAAAAAAAAAACAGTCTAAATGCATATTCACCACTTACACCATTTCACACAATTTGTTTAGTTTGACATTCAGTGGCTAGAAAATAACTGTATAACTGTTCAGCGGTGTATGGAGCTGTTCGTTAAAAATAAAGCATTCAAAGAGTCGAAGGAGTGCAAGGTTGTTTGTTATTTTAAGTCTCAACCTGAGCTTGATTGTCCCCCTTCTTTCCACCCATGCTGCTCTGCTTTCACACTTGTTTACCGTTGTTCTAATTTGTGGTACGTTTGCATAATAGTCGAAGTGCAACTGTTTACCATCGTTGCCAGGAGACAAGGTTAGTGCCCATTCCGATGAGCGAAGAGAGAATAGTTAACAGTGTACAGTATTGTTTATTGCTGGGCTTGAATGCTATCCTCTGCCCATACATCAGGGATTGCATTTTTCCATCATTAACTTTCAGCTACCAATGGTCAACAATGCAGGAGTGCCCCAAGTAATGATGCAAGGACTCCTACACATGGATGTTTTTTTCTTTGAACGGAAGGGTTGCAACTGATTGTCCACAGACTGTGGCACAGTTTGACTGGAACCCATCTCATACTGCACAGGTACACATATTCACGGTTTTGGTCCATTTGATTAAAGCCTTTTCAGCAAACCAACCAACAACTCTACTTTAGTTTGGATAAGCTTGATTATAGTGCATGGCATAGGTGGCAATTTTACCTTAAACCCCCTGTAAACATTTGCATTAATATTAAATATTAAAAAAAATCAAGCAATAATCAAATAACATCCTTGGTATTATTTATTAAGAGTTTACCACTCAACATATCAGCTCATCTGCTTCATTGGGACTGAGTGGATGTGGTTTGATCACATACATCATAAGCAACCAACCAGATTCACCAGATTCTGACTCAAATAAATGTTGGTAAATTCTGATTGGTGGATGGATATTTGTGACCTCACCTTTCCTCAACTTAAACCCACCCTCTTCGAATTGGTGAGACGAACACAAACTACACACCTGTAAAGTTGTGTGATGCCAAGTCGGGCCTGTGGCATAAAGAGGGGGCACAAAGTGGAGCAGAATGTGTAAACAAGTTATACATAGTGTACTTTTCTTTAGGCTACTATCTGCGGGTTAACGTAATATCATCATCATAAAAAAAAATTAAAAAATGAATATATATATATACTGTATATATTCACTCCAGTAATTTTATCAAAATGTATAAGAATTACAATTCAATTGGCATTCTTTTAACCAAAACATGCCATAGGCCTTTTTTTTATGTCACAATTTAAGTGACTTTTATATTGAAATTGTGAAAAAAAACTCCAAAATTCCAAAGATTCCCAGGCATAACTTTCCCTTGGAAATGTTCTGACCTTTTACAACCCTAGTAGTGAGTGGCATATGTGGTACTCAGCAACATCTATATTAATTGATCTGTAAGGATAGTGTATCTTTTGATGTTTTTGTTGGATGATGTTGTGAAGTTGCTTTTTCCGTGCATTTTAATATGGTGTACTGTTGCGCTGGTCTAATGGTATATTGCAATGACGATCTGGGTTGTATCATGTAAATATTGTGTACTCTGTGGAGCCCAGGAACATTAAAAAAAAAAAAAAGACAGTTCCATTCAATATTGAGTCACTCCATTCAACTTCATCTAGTATCTTTCGATTAGGTAGGCCATACATCTAATATGAGTAATCTAATGTGCTAAGATAGTGATATTTCATTCTTTGACTGCGGAACCTTCACGACAGTAGAAGGTCCCCTGAGAAAGAATCAATTCCAATAGTAAAGTGACACATCAACCTCCATCAATCTTGTACTACAGTACTAAATCCAGCACACAAAGACAGATTCTCTCTTTCCGTCACATATACAGTAGACTAAACTCGTGGACCTTTACCTTTGGCCACTTTAGTGAACTCTAATCCCTTTAGACAAGAAAGTCAAACTTAATTCTTCTTCTCCCAAAAAAAAACCTGAGCGTCCTTAACCCAGCTCTGAGATGATTATCTAAAGGTCAACTCATCCCTCCCTCCATCATCCCGAGTTTTCCACCAGTTAGCACAGCGGCATAAAGAGCACGAGCTGCCCCGAACACTGACTGAGTGCCTATCACGGCTTCTCGCATCAGCCGTTGGCCTTGCAGCAACAAGGGTTCTTGCTCGAGAAATGAAGTATGGATTTCTAATTTAGTGGGATGGTTGGAGATTTGGGTCAAAGTTGCATTCATTTCAAGGCGCCTCAGCAGCCATCACGCCTTCGATCACCCTTTAGTTGAGAAATACATATTGGGCCGAGCTTATAATGGATGGAGGGGGCCATTGACGGTCGGGGTAGATGAGAGGTTTGCATTATGCTTTAGCTCTATCTCCTGAATGAGTAGCTGTAAAGAGAATCACCATCTGATAATCATCAGATCTTTTGTTCCCAATGTGCCCTTTCGAAATGGTTGTAACATAATCAGTTATAAACAGAAAGAGACAGATCTGGTGGGAAAATTTAGCAAAAACGCACACTTTTAAAAACAAAATTTCACACATTACCCGCTTTGATTATAGAGACATGTGTACAACTTGCTTGTCAAGCCACACCACGTTCTTTGAAATTCACATTTTCAGTCCTGCCTCTCACGTCGCAGCTGCATTTGCAGTAGTCATCCTCGACTGTCAGCCATTTCCTCACCGTGGCGCAGAGCAGGCAGACATGTGTGATCTGCCTGAGAGGAGTTCTCGCACCTGCCTGTTTCAGGAGCGGGAGGTCAACCTCAAAAGACCTTTTTTCTTCTTTTCTTCCTGCTACTAAATTTAGCTCGCTGACATGTGTGAAAGTTCCCATCACCCTCTTAGTCATGGCAGAATAGAGTACCGGCCATATAACAGCGAAGGACGTTGCTTTTGGCTGGCTTTGAGAAAGCAGCTGAGCGTTATGGTGGCGACGAGAAGTCGGCATTCAAATTCATCTAAAATCAGCTATATATCAGGTGTCACGGGAGTCAGGCTTGTTCTGCTGTTTGTAAAAACCAATGTCAGGGCCGGAGACGAATTGTTCATGAAGTGTACAGAGTTCTGTAATGAAAAAGTAATACATTGGAAATTGCTGAGGTACATTACCACGGAAAGAGGAAAGAACAAATAAATATCCTGCTGCATTTGGAGCCGTTGTACAGTCTGTATCGACTGGTTGATTATCATTACAGCCCCTAATAAGAAATCATTGCCACTGACTAATAACAGAGCAATCTTAATATTTCTTGTGAAACAGTTGCAAATAGGTAGCACACAATCTACTGTAAATCTTAAATCAGAAAAGATGCTATCACTATCAAAAATGGGTTCTAGTGATGCAAAATATGTTTTTTCTTTTTTGCAATTTCTTGCATTGCCTTGGGTGTGATATTCTCAGTAATGTGCATTTTAAGATTGTTTTTTCTTTCCCCCACCCATAGAAACTTTACACCCATAACAGTGGCAGAAAGGGCATAAAGACAAGAGAAGAGTCCTCCCCACACACACACACACACACACACACACAGAGTAGAACTCACACACAGACAACTCCAAACCCACAAAGGGAGACATTATCTTGAGGCGATGGATCATGTAAATGGCATTTTGTCTACATTATGAGAATGTGGAAGATGTTTTTCTGCATGACTGAGGCGCTTATCAAGTGGGACTGTCTGTACCACCAACTCAATATATTTCATCTTCAGAGATGAGGCTGGGAGGCTGCAGAGGGTGAATATTTCTGGATGTTTGTCTGGATGTTTGTGTGCGAGCTGTGGGGTATGTGTGCGGTTTGGGAAATAAAAGGACTTTTCCGAACATTATTCGCCTCTGAACTCAATGACAGTATGGAGTCCACAGACTATACTGAACGGCAAGATATGTAGGAAGAACTTGAAAAGAGCATTTCTTAATTTGGCCAATTCATTTTTTACTGAAAATTCAAAGTGACTCAATATTGCCTTTAATTCAATGATTTGCATCAACAGTTTATCTAATCTGACATAATGGTTCTTCAGTCATGCGAGCAGGAAGAAAAAAAAAATAATTAAAAATGTGTTAAAAAATAAAAAGTTTCATGTTACAGTAGGAGGTGTAGGATGAAGTTTAAAAATAAATAACATAATACATAAGTTTTTTTCAAACTGATTTACGTAAGTAGGTAATTACTGAAAAATCACCAAAAAAAAAAAAAAGAAGAAAAATGTTCTTTATGTCCTGAAGAGAGAATAAAGGACAAATAAGGATTTCCACCCACAAACATAGGATGTCAGTACCAAATCTGCTACACAAATAGGAAACCATTTAAATCCCTTCAAAAACATCTATTGAGAGGTACCTTGCAGCCTCTGAATGTTATAAATAACTAAACCTCAAAGATTCAGTTGATATCAGTTTTGAGTGACAGGCTAATGTTTATAACCTGTAGCTGCAACCCAAAAATTAGGTGAGCTGATGAATTTTGGCGTTATTTTTGGATCAACATGCTTCGAATACTGGAGGTCTTGATTCAAAATGACAAAGTTGATAAGGTAAAATTGCTGATGCGATATGAAGGAAAGTGCAACGGTATATTCTGAATACTGAAAACCTGACACGTGATCAGTGAGATTGTTTTACTGGAGAAAATGTATCACTGTGTGAATGGACTTGCAGTTCAAAAAAGACAGAGTGATGAAATGATGTTTCAGAATAATGTTTCTAATGATCTTTGGCCGAGTACATTAATTAAACAGCCAGAATTTTGGATTTTGGTCAAGTTACTCGAGGGATAACCGGGATAAAATACATCTGATATAATCTGCCACTGCCAACGTCATTTTAACTGTTGAAAAGGCGCCATGAATGAGAAGCCTGCCAGCTGAATGTACATTATTTTTTGGGAGTAAAAATAGCAAAGGGAAAAAAAAAAAAAACATTCCTCAAGCTACGTTAACTTCATTATATGATTGATGGGAAATATTCCTGTGTTAACGACTTGTGAGCAACACATCAAGGTGGTCGAGTGATTGCAGAGTTGGTGGTGTAAGGATTAGAAGAGTGTGGATTGACAACATGACACCATTATATTTGGATTTAATCACATTGAAAGACGGTCTTTGGCTGATGTGAGGCGGCCATATTTGTTTGATCTTGAGGCACGTCCGTATTATGTGTCAAGAATGAAGTGTCAAGTCGGATGTATCGGACCTTTCCAGAAAAATCTGAATTTCCCAGTTGTGATTACGACTTGCTGACGTGAACTTTATTTAGAAGTCAGCAACTCGAAATTAAGATAACTCGGACATCTGGGTGTTTTGGCAACCTGGGTGTTAGCACTCAGAGTCACTTCCATATGGGGGAAAATGAGAGTGTGCCAACAAGAAAAAAAACGTTTTTTGCACACAGATGCGAGCAAAATGCTTGCACTATATACTGTAAATACCACTTAGTATATGTTTTAGAATAGTTCTCTATTCCCAGTCTTTTCCCACCATCTGCACCTCAGTCTAATCATACAGCCTATAATCTGATATCCCCCTTTATGCTTAGAAAACTGCAGTGATTAGACTTGATTGTGAACATCTGCAGTCACCTCTTCATAATAAAATGGAATCACCATCAGAAAGCCTCACTGCATATAGTGGCCATGTCTACATAATCAAATCAAGCTAACCCAGTCCAACCTAAAAGGTCTGATTAATGCAGTGTGAATTCCCGCATATGAATGACTCCTCAGCAGCGAATGGAGTGGTTATGGTTAAAGCAGAGATCCATCTCTGATGACAATTGTCTGATTTACAGAGAGCAAGATTCTGTGAAGGCAGAAGCAAATGATAGGGTGCTGAAGAGGAGGATTTATCCACATGCTGTTGGCGCATAGGGTGGAGCTGTCACTGTTGAGATGTAGGATAAGAATCAGCCTTGTTAAAAAAATGCCGGTTTGAGAGAAGTAGTTCTGAAGTGTCGCGAAAAGTGAGAGATCGAAATGAGCATCTGTTGGGGTCGGGCGGGGGTGGTTAAGGCGATGACATGGAGTGTGAGCTATGACAGGTGAGAAGAGGTTGACAGAAGTTGAGAAGATGAAAATAAGTGTCATGTCAATTTTAAAGATGGAAGTAAAAATAATAACCTCCAAGTGAAACATTATACTGTTTACTACAGCAGCTATAATGGCTCTTTTTTGCATAATACTAAACCAAGAACCTCTGACCCTTCTCACCTGGACCTTTTGAGCCCGACTCAACCTCTCTGACAAAATACACTCCCACTATTATAGCTCAACTGCCCATCACTGCCCCACAAAATGTATATGAAATAACTGACTCATGGAAGGTTAAACATTTTTTTGTCAGAAATATATTGAATTATATTAGAAAATTGAGGTGCCGGTAAGCCAATGCCAGAGAAAGTGTGCTACTATGAGTGATAATTGCATTAGCATCTAGCATCTGTTTTCAGTAGATTTTTTTATGTAATTATCCAATATACTTTCTCCCAGGTTTCCCAAGATGCCTTGCCACACTAATGCAAATGCCATGACACAATACAATAACTTCCTTTGTTGGACGATAGACTATCCCAGAAATAATTCATTAATTTATATTATTGTCATGTCCGTATATCGTACGATAAGTTGATAACGTAAAAATAAATCAACGCCATGTTCTTATATCATACGATAGGTCAACAATGTAATTATAGTCACAGGCGTAGTTGAGTTGAACATTTAAAAAGGTTGATGCACTAAAACATCAGAATGTACAAAAAGTAGTGCTATGGTGTTGGATGTTACAGAGTCTGTGATAAATCCACATGCAGATCCCACTGTTGTGATTGCATAAAAAAGTCAACTTTATTTACTCAGATTCTATGCATATGAGAGCGTGTTCTTTATACTATTAGCTTTCCTAAAATAAGATTTTTTAAAAATCGCAATAAATCCCCTTGTTTATAGTATCATGATATATGGAATCGGAACCCCTGTTACGCATCGCATTGCAAGATTCTTGGCAATACACAGCCCGAGCTCCCCTCTAACTGACCTTTTTTTATTTTTTGATGTTTTGATCTTAAAATATTCATCAGTTATATTTTAAGGCTAATTTACTTCATGTTTCTAATATGACTCACCCATTATTACTTTGACAGGAGGTTACAGTAACTAGGTCTGCATGTCAAATTGCTGGTGCTGTTGAATGAAACAAGTACAGCCTCAGGTCGCTGTGACTTTAATAACATTCCTTTGGTTCATGCAACCCCACACCGACAGTCAATAGCGTGCACTGTGCTGTAGAAAGAAAGCAGCAATGCGCCAATAAAAGAGAAGGAGACCATTGGCTGATGCAGGTTTCAAAAACATGAAAAAAAAACTACAGAATTTATTTATTTATGTATTACTTATTTAAAACGGTATGCTTTACTCAGAGAGAATGTCGGCACCACGTTTTATTTAGGAAACAAACCGAAGTGAAAAGATAAGTGTCAAACGGGCACTGGGACAGGTAAAGAGCAAAAGTAGCCCACACCGATGCTTTATAAGTTTTAACAGATTATTGCCATTTCCAAGCACCTATTTTCTAGAAAGTAGCCTACAGAGTGCAGTGAGTGTTCATCTCTTCCCTGACTAATGAAACCTTTATGAGGGTATTATGGAATGGCCCATCTATGTTAAAGCCCCCATAACAGACATTTTTGTACTTGGATAACACTATGTCAGCAGAAACAGCTTAGCTACTCACTTTGTTCCCAGCTTTTCCAGCTTCTATAGGAAGCAGGAAACCTTTTTATCCCACAGGCCAAGAACAAGAATAACACCAGCCTCTGTTCTTGCGACCAGTCGTGATCAAAAGAGGGTGACCGCAGATACGATACAAGCCACCGGAATGAGTTCACCAGAAAAGTGGGCCACTGACTGACTGTCATGTGCTGGAAATTATTAGGAGTACACCTGGATTCTAGCAATGTCAACCTTACATGAACACATATTCTATCCTGAAATGTATTTACAATTCCCTTCCAAATCCTTACAATTGCTGTATCTATTACTTTCGTGGTTTGATGGAACCCCCATATGTTGGCATTTATTAATGGGCATATTTATTCAAACTTGTTAAGGTGAGTTGGAGACAGTAATCACAATATACAGTACACTTGCTTGAATTGGTCATTTGATTAAACCAGCACCTGGCTCTTGTGAGATACCTCCACAACGTGTATGTCGTTTAGTGGACAGCAGACCAGAGGGCTGCTCAGGTATTTCCAAGTTTATATGCTGCAAATTATCAAGAGGACGACATAGCAGATAGACTGTAAAATACTGAAGAATGCATTGGAGAATGCCAAAAGGGCATTTTCAATTTCTCTCTCCATTGTACATCACAGAACTCCATTAGGTTTGCCTATTACCACCAGTTCCCACACTGTACCCTCACTCAAAAAGACCGGAATGCCGGGACTGCTACGGCTTCAAATTCCACTATTTTCTATGGATAATTAGCAAAAATAGATTTTTATTTTTATGCCATATACACTGGATGTTTATGGTGGGTTGAACGTTTAAGCAGTTATTGCTTATCAGAGGGACAAAGGACATCAATGGGAACTAAGGATGTGCGCCCTGATATAGCACTTGTCAGTCAAATGAGATTTGTCCATATTTAGTATGGAGCCACACTAATATTTTACAGAAAAGCAGCTTTGCTAGCTTTGTGGGTACTTATGGGTACAACATATGGAAGGACGAGATATACATTTATAGAAATAAGCTGATTCATCATTGCCAAATGCCCCTATGGCAGCACTATTTTATGGAGCACATATACAGAGGGGCAGGGACTTTGGCGTTGGCAACTTTGGTCCATTTTTAGTAAGAGTTAAGGCAATGAAAACACTTCAATAACAGTGGCAAAGACCTTCATGTGTTGCCCCATTTACATGAGCTCACTGTTAAACATCACAATACAAGTGATGCAATTGCAAAGTTAAAAATGGCCAACAGGTTTTTTTGTTTTTTTTAATTCAATCACTTTTTGTCAAGCTGACATCAGCCTCTCTGTATACTGTAGCCTTCAAAAACGGTTTCCTCTTCAAAAATTATATCAAGTTCAATATAGAACAATACTTCCCTGCAAAAGTGACAGCCTTGACAGTTATTAGTGGCTGCTGGTCGACCGTTTCCGTATCCTTTGCATACAAGGGAAGGTGGTTGGGGAGTGACTGAATGTTCTGGACTGTGCAGTATCTGGTACTTTCTAACACAGTGATCCTCTGTGTGAAACACTTGTTATGGCCTTCTACATAGCCAGAGCAGTGGCTGGAGAGGGGGAAATCAGTGCATTTGTTGACAATGAGACGAGACCTGTGGGTGACCAATCTCGGTCATCGGTCTGATGATGATTTAGGAAGCAACGGAGGATCCAGTGTAGACGGCTGATATCTGGATAACGGATATCCGAGCCAAGACTTCCTCTTCCGTAGGCCGGTCATTGTTTACAGTCAAATTAGTAACATGAGACATGAGAAGAGTTGGAGTTGAAATACGACTTCTACCGTTTACCTGCATGCAACCAAAGCGTGCTCACACAGGATTGGTCAAAACTCAAAAAATGCTGCAGATTCCAATATCTAGTCCCGTTGCCCACTTATGCATATATCTGTTTATAGAAATTAGCTCAGTGACGGACTAAGATTAGTGGTTATATGTAGTAACTCTTGTTCGATGACCACCAGGTAGTAGTTTTTAAATCAGACAGACTCATAAGACTTTTTAAATTGGGCTTTCTCCAGAGTATTGAGCCCACTTTGCCTGTGGAAAAAATCCATTTAAGATTTGAAAAAGTGCAAATTATAGAAATAAGTGTGCCATAAACCAGCACCTAAAAAGGTAAGTAGTCTAACAGCAAAATGGAGGTAAAGCCCAGGGCCATTACAGATTAAATGTGAAGATAAAAAAGTACTAACAAAGGTAGAAGATCAAGCATTTAATAGAAGTTAATGAATCATCTGATGCCGACCTTATATTGAATTCTAATCTGATTTGTGCCACAGATTGATGATAGATTTCATTTATATATACACGTATACACTGTTAACATCTGACAATGATCAACTGACCAGCGCTGCTTACACTATTTCTCGTTTATAGTATTTTTCCATACTTTCTCTCCTTTTCTTCTTTTTCCCCCCTCACTTGGTTTCCTCTGATCCTGTGGCTGAGAAATGTGTTTTTTTTTTGTTTTTTTTCAAAAAATGGATGTCAGCAAGAGGGACGTCTGGATTTAATACAGATTCATTATTTTGATTGATGCTGCAAAGATCTGCCACTCACTGCAGACATACGATTCAGCTACATACTTTATGGTTTATAAAAACCTCAAAGGATACTTTTAAGTCCCTTTATAGATCTCCCTGGTGCATTCTCTTGTCTTTCAACTTGAACCTGACAAATGGACCAGAATAGTTTTCCCTGCAAATAAAGTTAAAGGGAAGGCTTTCTGGAATACTTTCTCACTTTTCTTTATTTTATTGGCTGTTGTACTCCGAGGCATGATCGATAGGGTCAATATTGCAATGGGGATAAATTTGGGTCTCTAATCTCCCAGACGGAGAAGCGTGAGCGTGAGTGGAATTCCAGACACACGTGGGCAGAGGTAAGGTAAGTATTGTTGAGAGATTATAGGAATGATTTGTGTTTATGTAAATACATTGCTATATGGTAATCGAGCCGACATTGGAATAGACGGGGAGTTGCAAAAAGAAAAAAAAAAATGTAATCAGAATTAGGGTTGAATTTATCATCTTTGTTTTCTTGAACTTGCAGGGGTTTTGCTTTCATAAATCTTAACAATTTCACCTGTGGTAATGCTTTTTATGCAGAGAATTCAATAACAACATACCCTATTTGCTTTGGTGAGGCTCTCTGAGCAATACCGCTCTATTCCTAAAACAATTCAGAATTAATGAAATGGCTTACCGTGAGTTTCATGCATATTGTTCAGGGGCAGAATAACAGAGTGAGAGTAGTTTTTCACTTGGGAACCATAATAGCGTAACCCTTAGGGCTGACAGTGAGTCATAACACTTCCTGAATTACATATCATCGGCAGGATAATCCGGACACCTAAAAAAGGGAAAGGATCCCAGAAAGAGCGCCCTACACAAAATCATTTCTCATTTGCTGTCATTTTTTTTTTCTCTAGCTGTTCAATTTGATGGTACAACTTCAGGAGGAGAGTGCACAGGGACTGATTAGAAGCAGAAGGTGATAATTTATACTTCAGCTGGAAACATTACCATTTCCTCTTCCTGGGGAAAAATGGATTTACCCATTCCATTACCAAAGCCACTTATCAAGAGAGTGGTGAAATGCAGGAAATTCCTACCAACACATATGCCGATGCTGTTGCTGTTAAATTAAATTATGATCCTTTAACCCAAATATAAGATGAAATAATTTGTCAAAATGTAATTAATGGTAATTTGCCAGTACCAACTCTGACATAATAATTTTTAATACTGCTTTCTCCTGTAAATTCTTCAATATTTTTACATAAGCAAGTTCTAAAATGTCATTCTATATTAATTTCTATAAAAACATTTTTTACAGTGACACCAATATACCTGTGCTAAGGAAACATCGAGTGACACATTGGCAAGGACAATTTATCTTTTGGCCTAGTTTTAATCCATCCTTTTATCAACCCTGTTTCAAAAACAGCAGGTAGCTGTTTTCAGCTAAAATGCTCGAAAGAACCAATTGTACACTATATGCACTACCTACCCAGCATTCAACAGAAGATGTACAAAGTTAGCAACTAGCTAGATAGCATATTGGAGCACACACACACACACGCACGCACATGCACTATGAGACATAAATATAGCATTGTTTTATGATCTGTGATTAAATACAACAGAATAAAAAAAACACTTCTGCCATTGTGGAGACACTGCTGCCAGTGGCAAAGTGATGTCCTCTACATAAAACAAGTGGAGTACACAGCTACAGTTACAACTGCTTTCTCTGGCTGAATATACAAGCAGCAGTGAGCTCTGATAAATGATTCATGAAAATTGCATTCTTTCCAAGTGCTATCTGGCTTGGTTATATAAACTGGGGCCTTTGTTGTATTTGTACAGTAGGCTCACAAACTGTCAATGTGTACATGACCTACTGTAAATATGTTGTTATTAATGCTGTGCAAATGGCGGTCAGATTCGGGCATTAATGAGAATTTTGCTTGCATTCAATGCTGGTTAAAACATTTTTAAAAATTTTTTTAAAGGGGACTAAAGAAGGCAAGATGTTCCAGTGTTTTTTATAACTATAAGTGTCACAGGATTGATTCTATTTTTAGCTATCCCAGCAGCATGTGCAATTATTTGAAATATCTCCACAACTATTTCATGGATTGCCATGTAGTTTTGTACATGCATCGTCTTCAAAGGACGAATCATACAGACTTTGGTGAACCCCTAACTTTCCTCCGACACCACTATTTGGCTGACATTTTCATTTTTTCTGTGAAATATCTTGGTTGGATTGCCATGAAATGTGGTAGAGATATCAATTCCCCTCACAGGATGAATTGTATACCTTTGTTGAGCTCTCAACTTTCATCTAGCGCCATCATCAGGTCAAAAGTTGACCTTATTGAATTATTTGGTGTATGACCAAATACCTTAAAAACGAATTCCCATTCCCACCAGCTAATTAGCACATGTTAGCATGCTAACACGCTCAATTTAGATGGTGAACATGGTAAACATTATACGTGCTAAACATCAGCATGAATAGTCTTGCAAGCAGTTAGCGTGCAAATATTAGCATTTAGCTCAAAAGGACCACAGTCCCCAAATAAAGCCCCACAGAGCCAAGTAAATCGGTCTTTACTTTTCATTTACACAGTTTTGAAATATCACTGAAGTGGTAAGTTCATGTCTGGAAAAATTAGGGCATGCAGTTAGCTAACTTTTGCAGGTGGGATGACAAAAAGTTACTAAGGATCTCTCAACATTACACTCACACACAACTATACAAACATTGTTTTCCTGAAAGCAAACGGCACATTGTGTGACATCTTGGCAGGAGACAACGTGATTCCCATCGCTTGAAGCAAAGCTGTAGGTGGCTTCTGCTAAATCCCACGAATGTCTCCCCTCACATGGCCTAAAACAACCATACGCATGCATACATGCACACGCGCGCCCACGTAGTCATACCTCCAATGTCACAAGTGCAGTGCAGGCCGCCCTGGGCTCTAAAAGAGGGAGCTCGGGGCCCTTGATGAGTAACAGAGCGCAACGGACAGAGAGAGAGAGAGGGGGGGGGGGGGGGGGGGGGAAAAGGGGGGGGGGGGGGGGGGGGGGGGGGGGGGGGGGGGGGGGGGAGGAAGAGACAGACAGGGAGGCAGTGGGAGAGAGAGAGGGGATGAGGGGCAGTGCTCTGAGCCACAGTGCAGTCACAAGCAACGAGTGATGAGAGAGGACAAGGTCACAGATCATAGACAAGGGAGATATGGGCAGTCATGTATGGCAACATACCTCCTCACCACCACTCCCCCAGCACTGCAGAGAGTAGTGCACCAAACCTAAACCACATGACAAACACCTGTGCATATATGTATCAAAAGTATAAGCATATACCCAGAAGACACAGCTCAACCCACATACAATTAAATCGTTTGATTTATTCATCTATTTATGCTCAGAGCAGAAACAAAAAAAAAAAAACTTTGTTGATATAACATGCTAATTTATGCGGGTAAATATTAAAACTATTTTAGCTTTTGTTAGCTTATCGCCTCATATGCTATGCTTCTTTTTATTTTTTAGAACAGTGGAGCAATTGCCCTAAGAGTGCTGATTTTAGATCTGTTTTCCTTAACCGGTGCCCACCCGACAGTCAACAGTAATACACAAGAGCTGACCTGAGAACAGTGCCTGGAGGCAGTTTGTTAAGCTCGCTCCCTGTTGAGTGCTTTGCAGACGGGTGTTGCCCAGAGTTGAAGTCTATTAGTTCGAGTTTATTTACAGCCAAATGCCCAGAGACCCGCCTCTGTAATGTTGTTTGGGGAAAAATAAGAGCCGAAAATTGAATGAAAAGCATCACACCGCATGCATAATGCATGGGTATCATTATCAAGCGCATGCAGACGCACAGATGAGCGCACACATAAAAAGCACACAGTGAACACATACTCGCAAATACAAACAAGGCAAACACAAAAAAAAAAAAAAAAAACACGCGCACAGGTCATTATGTGTGCTTATTATAAAGGCCTTTTCGGTCATTTATCCCTGTGCTGAACTCGGGCCAATTTTCACAGCATGGATCCTATTTAGGCATAATAAAACAACAACGACATCACAACGAGAGTTGTGTGGACTGATCCGACCAACGCAAGCAAGGAAAAAGAACAATAAAAGTGGATATTTAGAAAATCTAAACTGGCACCGATGGAGCAAATCGTCTTTCGTTTCCCCCAGAGAGGATCCTGATGCATTTACATGGATGATCTACGTTTGTATGTGCGCATGTATGTGGAAAAGAAAAGAGGCTAATGAGGTTCAGAGAATCACGAAGGAGGGTAATGAGAATGGAGAGATTAAGGCAGAACATTTCTGAGCATCGGCTTTCATCACCTTCTCTTGGGCCCTTTTGACCTTAAACTCTCTTTGATTTACTTCCACCGACCTAAGTGTCTCTTGAAGTCCCCGCACGTACATACACTCGCATCTGTACACAAAATACAACACTGTAGTTTTAGAACACATGTATTTTAATAGTCGGGATATATATATGTGTGTGTGCGCACATTTGCCTCACACATTTTTCGGGTAACCATTAAGAGTGCTTACTGAAGCAGCACCCTGAGAGAGAGATAATTCAGTAGGATTCTCCAGTAAATAGTGAGCGATTCTGGTCTCATTCAGCAGACAACGTGAGCAGTCTGTAGGGCACACATCCACACTTACACACACACCAACATTCATCCCTACGCTGAGCACACACACACACACACACACACAGGCCTTTGCAAAGCTTAATGTATACGCGCACGCAGGCACGGAGGCCAGTGCTCAGTGCACTGTGACACTCCGCAAAAGAATGGAGCTGCAGAGCACTTCTTAATTGATATGAGGCAACCAGCTGTGTTAGCCAGGGCAAGGAAGGGCAGAAGAAAAGACAAGAGTATGTGCCTGACATGATCTGAACATGTACTTCACGTGCGTACCACACACACGCGCTACCTGCATACATTTTGGAAGGCAAACAGTAGCTCTTGAGTTTTCAAACTCTTACCAGAATCCGTTCTCTGATTGATTGAGAATACACTTCTCACACACACACACACACACACTTCACGCTGGTAAAATAACAGCTGAGCGAGTGGGAGCAGAAAGAGAAAACTCCAGAAAGGAGGATGTATTAAAAAGAGATGAGAGATGAAAGTGAATGAAGACGACTCTCTAATGCTTTTCCTACTTCCCTCCTGAGATCTGAGAGCGAGTGAGCGCGCGTGTGTACTTTTGCGAGTGTAGAAAGCTCTCTGAAAAGATGAAGAGCATTGTTTGAGACATGCTCTTGTTATGCAGCGCGCCGTATTCGTAAGACTTCTCACACTCGCTAAAACTCCCACTGCTCTTTCAACCTAATTGAAGCCCGCGCGCTGAGACACTGACGTGTGATGTGATCAAAGGTAAAACACGGGCTGGAAGAATGATGTATCATTTTAAAATCGATTCAATATTGCGTTATTTCTCATCTTTACAATTTCATCAGCGTCAAAGATAGTATGAACCTAACATATTAACTTCTACTGAAGCTGGAGGCAATAAATAAGACATCCTATGTTTCGGCCAGGGATTTTATTCATACTTTTGATGCATTATTTTTTCATAATGTGCTTTGGGATCGATTATAGTAACATAAATCCACTAAATATATTCTTATTTTACATTTTGGAGAGGCCATTAGCATGCCTTACAAAAAGGACTACGGCATAAGTATCTAGGAACCTCTGTGTAGGTCTCAGCAAGCATGAATTAACAAAAAAAATAATAAAGTGAAAAATAGTTTATTTTGTTGCTAGATCTTTAATTAAGGGATGAATTTATTTCATGCATCATTCATTCAGCGGGTAGAATTAAGAGTACTACTGCATGTAGCCTTGGTGGACTCATCCAAAATCAACCTGCAGGACTATAATAAAACTGTCTCATCCTTCCTTGAACTCTGCGCGTGCATATTTGTGTGTGTGTGTGTGCGCGACTGTACTTGCAGGTAAAAGCTCAATCAGCCTGTCTGAGTAAGAGAAAGAGACAGAGAGGGAAAGCAAGAGCGGTAGAGACAGAGAGAGCCCCTCGGCTCCAACAAACCTTTATCCTTCATGCTTTATCCTCAAATACTGTCTCTCTCAAAGTTCAAACACCTGGCAGTGATTCTTACATTCTGATTTATTCCTCCTCCATATTTCCACCTTGGTCTTATCCTCTCTTTCCGGGAGCATGTCTATGTTCCCTCAGCCTGTATGTTCTCCTCAGCCCCTATGTTCCCTCAACCAATGACCCCTCAGCCCCATGTTCCCTCAGTCCAGTATTTCTCCTCACGCCATGCCATTGTTCCGAAGGTCCATTATTCCGAAACCAATGAAGGCAACAAGTACTAGCGAATCGCAGGTAAAGTAGAATTATTCAGACCTTCTCCATAGCAGGAAAAAACTTTGGGATGGACAAAAAGTTTATGAGGGAACATAGGGCTGAGGTAGCATATGGTTAACCCCCCTCTTTCGTCCCTTGCATCTTCCTTACGTCCTCCTTTCTGACCACTTCCCCTTTTCATTTTCCCCTTCCTTACCTGTCAGAATCATGGTTCTGTCAGCGGTCTTTTGTTTACCCTCTCAGTTTTTTAACTGTAGCCCTTTCTTTTTCCATTCATTCTTTTCTCCCTTTTAGGAACCCAATATTGTTACATCAACGACTGAATCCGGTCGATATCGCAGGAGCTCAACCCTCTGTTACTTTCCTTTTTTTATTCTGCTGATTGTTTTCATCTAAAGTTAGCAGCTGCTAATCAAGATGAAGCAGTTTTGAGCGAGAGACCAGGGCACATGCACGCACACACAAAAATACACACACAATAAAGGAACGAGAGGCAGGGCCTAGAGGTTGCCTGGAGCTGTTTCCCAATCAACGCCACTTGGGAGAACAAGAGAGACCTTCAGTGTCTACAGTGGGAACTCTGAGTGGGCTTCAGACGAACACACACACACACACACACACACACACACACACACACACACACACA
>CALSBV010012168.1:2942290-2965690 GCA_943590825.1 Bovichtus diacanthus
ACACACACACACACACCTTTTTCTACTGAAGAACATGTTTGAATCCGTATGGCATCTGAGGGGGTTTCTGATCAAACAGGCGACAGTCTGATGTGACTCTCATGCACATTTATACACATGGAACAGCCTCCATATCCCTTTTTGAACTATAAAGATTTGCATTACACACAGTGCAATGAGGCTTTGAACTGAAAAAAAAGTAATTATATTTTCAAATGATAGATTTCCATGTGTGCATAGATTTTGTAACTAGTATAAAAGGAAAGCAAAACGTTAAAATAAAGGAACAAGTGTTGACGTCTAATATGGAGAAATATCCCGCAGCAGTGATGTTTATTGAACCCCCAATACTTTGAGTACCAACCACCATGTGATGCATACTCGTTCAAGTATCGAGACTTGTTATGGAAGGTTTGTTCAGATTCTTAGTCTTAGTCTTTGATTTAAGCATTGATTAAAAAAATAAATAATTTGTGATCTAAATTGGGAAAAAATACGTACATACATACAAATACATTTACCTGAGAAAGTGTTTTGTAGAAAGAAAAAAAAGAAGAAAAAAAAGAGTCTATATATTTGAAGTAAGGTCCTGAAACTTCAAAACGCAGGTATCATATTGTATCATAGGGTTCCGAATGCTACCTAGCCCCATCCACCTGTATGCATAATAGGGATGCAAACTTTAAACAATTTTCTTAAAATCGATCATTGGATGTGGTGACAAGCAATAGTCAGTTACAGGAGCACCTTGTGCAATCCATAAGGTCCCGGGTTCTTTGGGACCTTTGTCGCATGTCATACAGTGTGCCTCTACACTGTCAACTGTGAAATAAAGTCGAAAATGCCACAAATAAAAAGTCCCATTTTACTCTGTTTAACTGATTCATTGATTAACAGCAATTAACTGATAATTGATTAGTCATTGGCATTCAAGGAGCCTTTTAAGCCTTTTGCAGGTAAACTAGGACTTCACAGACAAAAAAGACGACGCAATACAGTAAATATGTGCTATTTCACAGTGGATGAACAAGGGTAGAGTGCTACACAGTACAGAGAATTCAGCATTTGTCATTATAGGCATCCAAGCAGTATGTAATGCAGTATTGTTGCAGCTGCAGAGGCAGATGGCGAGTGTGCAGGGGTTCGCTGGAGCATTGCACCATGAGGTAGTTATACAGAGTAGGATCAGATGGAAAAATAAATCATGAGCATTAAGGAGCATGGACCAAATCCCCAAGGTGAAAGTGGTGTAGTATTCAAACACAAATTTTGCAGACTGTGCAAACAATGCGACTTCATAATGAATGAGTGGGATGAACTCTCAGAGTAGTGGTGCAGTTTATCCTGTTGGGGAGAAGTGTGGCAGGAGTTGATGAAGACATCGGCGACTGTGTGGATGTCAGGGGTGAGACCGGGGGGGTCAGGACACACTGACTTATGCTGCTACTTTGATCAAAAGCGCTGTGCATTATAACCAAGTCGAAGGGCAGAAGGCGTCAATCATGTCCCCTGTCAAAGCAGACCTGAGTAAGGTAGTGAAACTGCCTTTTTTATTATCGTTTTCTGTGGAAAAGTGACAGCTAGATATCTGGAACATAAAAATGTGTAGCAATGCTGGATAGGGGTAGAGCACTGATTGAAATTTGACTCAAACTGCTGTGATGTTAATAGCATGCTGGGTAAGGTGTGTAATCTTTATTACCAAATGTCAGCATTCATTCAAACACAAACTGCTGCTTTCAGTGGTGAGCAGGTGAGCAGTCTGTTTGGGGAACGATTGAGAAACTAAATGGCCCAAGAAAAAAACGTTGCTTCTTGTCAATTCTACTCAAAATGTTAGGTAGTTTGACATTAGGGGAAAGGCACCAATTTCCTTTCTTGCCAAGAGCCATCAGCCAGTTAGCGTAGTCTTGATGTCACCCGTAAGGGTTTCGAGGCAACCAGCTAACTCTTTCGGAGGTCATGGCGCAAGGCTAAGAAAAAGGGTGCTGTGTCATTGTTCCGAAACCCCAATAGTCCGAAAAATGTCCCATTGGACCGAAAGCCCATTTTCCCGTTATCTTAAAAACAAATGCTCTTTTTTCCAATCTCCCATTGCTCCAAAAATACACACACACTCCATGCAAAGAACAAAAGCACTTGGCTAATTATTATGTAGAATTATGTCTTCTGACCTTACTGAGCACAACATTTTTTATCCGACCTACTCTGCATCAGATTGCTTTACCCCGATATTCTTACCCCCAACCTAACCAGTCTCACTCCTCATGCCTAAACCTAATCAACCCAACCAATGCAGGCAACGAGTACTAGCCAATCAGAGGCAGAGTAGAAGGCGGGTCATGCCTTTACCAGTAGGAAGAACATTTGGGAAGGTAATACTGCATAATAGTTAGCCATGTGCTTCCGTTTCTGGATACAAGTGGTGGACACTAAAGTGGTGTAACACTAGTAACACAATCCTGCCCCTCTGCCTCCCTTTCTAGGCTTTGTTCAAATGGAAGTTTTGTTGTAGCAGCTACTGTATGGAGTATCAGAGTTAGAACGTTTGACCTTTAGATACAATGTCCCCATTAGGCCAATCGATATAATTTTTCAAAACGTCAGATCAGAGTACCAAGATGCATCACTCCTCCCAAGTTTCATCAAAATTAGACCGGAGTGAGATATCTCCAGAGATGTCAAATTTGACGGACGAGCATTCGGCATGATCCATTGTGCCCTCCGACGTGAGAACAGTGAGATGAAGCCATTTCAACTTTTTGTATTCCACGGTGTCAAATATTAAATCACATCAAATTGTGGTATGCTAAAAACATTTGTTTTTGAATACTTAAAAACAAGGTGCGCTCGTGCTCGGCTGCATGACTGGAGTGAGGGACAGAGTTGACCTAAAAAAAATGTAAAAACAAAACACCTGTTACCAGCTGCTGTGTCAGCAGAGTGAGTTTCTGGACAAAATATTTAATTCATGTGTTGACTTAGCCACTGCACTACCTCGTACTCCTCCATGCAACTTTACCTTCTACCTGGGGTGTTTGACTTCAGACTGCATTTCTCTCTTTGGACTGTGTTGCACCAAAACAGTCGATACTATAATTCACCTATATACTTTGCACACACACACACAAACATAATCCCTTTTGCTAATCTTACAATCTCACTTCATTAATTTATAGCATTTCTTTAAAATAAAAATAAAATAATCATAAAAAGTGAAAGGCTCCTCTTCAGTCGGGATTTCAGGACAGATTTGAAGTCTTAGCCAGTATAAATCCTTCTGTAAAATTATGCTAATCTCTCTCGGAGAAAGGAGGGTAGTTTGATCGAAAAAGTGCATTACATTATTTCTTTTTTTTTTTTTAAAGGGAAGATGAAATACAAAGACGGATTCAAACATAGAGGATTTTTTTTTTTTCTTTTTTTGCTGAAATTGGAATAATGCCATCTCAAAGGGCCAATACACACAAAGGGATGCACTTAGAGTTGAGCAGGAGACAGTCCTAACTCATGATTATGGATTTTGGATATAGGATGATCTTCTGTAAAGTCACAAAGTTCTGTTAGAAAGCCTTTGAAGCCATTTCTGTCAAGGCAGAAATATTCACAGTATCATTCCTCTCTAAGCTTCAATTGATTTGGGCTGCTTGGAGAGATTTCAGACAGATCTGTAAAGTGTGTAGGCGTCCATGTCACAATATGGACTGATGCCATGTTGGAAGACTTGTACTTTGTGCTACATCTGCTCTTCTCTCATGCTGAAGTACTGAAGAAGCCGCACACAGACGTCAGGAGAGAGCTATGGATTTTCCCAACGACAACAGGTGTTTTACATATCAATCCATGTATCTATATCACACAATTGTTCTGCCACTTGTCATAAGTATGCTACTTTCCATCTTTTTGTCTTTGCAGTTCAATTGGATCCACTCATAACCATTCTGGCTGTTATTGTAACAACCCCTAAAGCACACTATGCCTCCTTGCCTTTTACGATAAGGCGATCATTGTTATTGCGCCCACTTGCAACCTCAATTAAATTTAGAGGCCGTTTTGTCCTGGCTTTAAAGAGCCCCCGACTTCCTCCAGGGGCTTAATCCCATAAACCACTATGACCCACTGACATCATAACTTTAAGCCTCCAGGCAAGGCGATGACAGACTATCCTCTAGAGGAGGCAAAATGGATGCAGGTCTCTTTTGAATGTGTGCGTCTGTGTCAGTTGTGTAAACCCATCATCGCTAGACACCGAGGTGTTATAATGACATATTATGATTGGAGTTTTATTTTTATTTTTTTCCCTGAGAGGCAACCAAGATGAGATTTAGATTTAATGTCTGCTCCAATAAAGGAGTTTATCAGTGGATAAAAGCAGGAGAATCTTTAAGCATTCTTGATGACTGTAAGTAATGAGCAGCGGAGGCAGCATTGTGCTCCTGCCGGAATTTCTCTGTGTTCAAACACAAGTCTCTTAACGGGTCTGACTGGGCAAAAGTAAACTTTGTTGCGATAATAGAATGCTAAAATGCTGTGAGATGGTCCCCACACAGCAAAGGATAAAAACGGTAACGGCTCGTCAACTTAAAGCTGTGGCCCAATCGACATTCAGGGGGAATTTGGGAGGAAATGCCAATCATTGCCATAATATAAATCAACAGTCATCTGTTTAGTAATGCCATATTTTATTCTTGACACAAGGAGCAAGCAAAAGTTTTTAAGTTATGGTTCTGGCTATGTTTGTGTAAGCTTGAGAATGTTTGTGTGTGTGTGTGTGTGTGTGTGTGTGTGTGTGTGTGTGTGTGTGTGTGTGTGTGTGTGTGGGGAATGTCATGGATGCACCATTCGGTCTCATCACCCCGCTACCGTTTTCTCTCAACAGTCACATACAGTTCCACTGATCTACAGGTGGTTAAGTAATGTGCCATGAAAATACAATTTCAATTCTTAAGATCGATTGAAATGAGCTCTCATTTGGATTGGAAACAAAATCAGGATCGGCGATTCTCCCAGTGTTTTTTTTTTTCTCTCCACCCCCGCTTACTTGTGCGCGTCCAAAGCAAAAAAAAAAAAAACACTGAACAACAACACTCAAAAAAACAATGCAGCGCAGTTTAACAGATTATGGAAAACATGCATTCAACATGTTTGTTAGACCTCAAGGATGCACACAGTGCGTTAGGGTGACATTTAATGTAAACGACACTTTTGAGAATGCTCCACAGGGCACCTTTGATGGTCTCCAACTGCGGCAACAGAAACTTGTAGCAGAAAACACAGAAGTAGACAAAGTTGACCCAGAACAGTTGTTGGGGTCCCCGTTTGTTATCTCCGTAGCCGCCAAAGGCATATTCACAGCACAGCCTAGGGCGTAGCTATAACAGCTATGTGCGTTGTCTCTGTTGCTTCGCAGAATTACATATCCCCTTCATGGACAGTGCACATCGACTCTACAGCAAGCATGACTTGATGACTGGTGACAACTTGGTACCCAGCAGCTACATGTGTAGATACTGACACAGGGGTTAAGAGCACACAGCAACTTTCAAAACTGCTTGGTTTGGTCAGAGTTGTTGGACTATTGCTTTTAAACTGAAACCAGACAACGAGGGGAAAACTGGCACATGGAAGCATCTTGAATGGGTATATTGAGGAAGTCAGAAAATGAATTGGGATCGTCTCCCTGCACTGCTATTACATGGGCATCTAGAGGTGACAGTAATCACTGTGCATGCATGTGCCCCCTCCAGTGTCACAGAGATGATCATCTAATGGACAAGTAGGGCTGTCCTCCACTGAAGAAACACGTTGTCGACTTGCACACAATTTTCTCGACGAATCAATGAGTTAATTTAATTGATCTGTAAAGCAGCACTTTAAATGTTGCATTTTATCCTCTTATCATACCCTTCCAATCAGCTTCGAGCCAAACACTATGGATCAAAAGTCATCCGCCTCCTGTGTGTTCCTGGGCGACTACTGAAGAAAAGGTTGATTTTGTCCTAAACATGTATCCTATTAAACAAAATATATTGTTAAGTATCCCAATTTAAATGCACTTCATCAGCCCTGTTAAAAAATATACTGAAGCCAAACGTATAGTCAAACTGTACAGATGTCATCGATGTTGCAATGGGAACTGTAACACTGGGCTCTGCCATGGGTGATCTGTTTGGCATGTAAGGTCAGGCATTTGTGTGTGTCCTGTTTGTGTAATATATAGGCTGTATACCGGTGTCATCGATGTACCACCCGAGACTTTAGGGCCAGATAATCCCCGGGAACAAAAGGCAAAAAACACCAACGTGTTTCTGTGATTTTCACAACAGGGGATTAGAAGGTTCCCACAGACAGGATTAAAACAATACCTACTGTTTTTCTCCGTCCTTCTACACCAACCCGTTTTATCCCAGTCTCGCTTGTTATATTAAAAGATAATGTTTTTCTTTTGCTTTCCTTGTGTTTTGAGCTTTTCTCTGCTCTCTTTATCCCACTCCTACTTTTTAATGGTTAACCTGTGTTTTGGTCTTTTCTTCTCCTCTGGTAGGATTATTTCAATCCTGCCTAATCCGGAAATTCCACTTTAATACCATGTCTCGGAGTAGTGCTGTTATTTATGAAAAAGAAAGTGAGGTTTTAATGATTTTTTTTATGTTATTAGTTGAAAGGTTGTTTTAACAAAGTGAGACCTGTGATAAAATGAAAGAAAAAAAAAAAAAAAGCCCGGTTGTCAATCTGAAAAAAAAAAAAAACAATCCCATTTGCTTGCTGAACGACAAGGCAGAATGTGTCATGGTTTTTGTCTGACAGAAGCAATACAATCAACCGAATTCACTAGGCACACTGGAACCAATTGAGTCAATCAAAAATCTTTAGCTCAACCTGGAACACTAAAGAAATGGTCAGAGAAAATTGGACGATTACTGCTGGGAGAGGGGTACTCATACTAAAAGTAATCTGTAGAAGAAAAAAAGATTTGGCATGAAAGGGCTGTTTTAAATTTGTCATGATTCAGCGGCAGAAACGACATGCTCACTAGAAATATATGGATGATGGACTTCCTTCCCAATTTGTGACATGGATTATAGGATTTAAACAATACACTGTGCGGATACTTTAATGAAAAAAAAAAAAAAAAATGAAGTGTGGACAAGAGTTGGGCTTACTACTATTTTCTCACAGTCGGATCCAAATGTAATTAACGAGAGAAAGATTGAGTGATAGAGTTACAATCAGTGTGACAGCCAGAGATGATAGCGGATGTTGACACAGCTGATATGTGGAGATGAGACGACTGGGCTGTGACCACACTGATTGGTCTGATGTAATTGGAATGTTGACAAAAATAAACACTGGTTGTGGAGGGCACCGATTATTCTAAACGCTAGACTGCCAGGCAAAAGCAATCACACACGGACAAGCCCGCAAGCTATCAATAATCACACACACATATCCCCGCGCTGACAAACCTCCAAACAGAGATGTTTACACATAGATAAGGTCCCACGACAAACCGCTGCCAAAAAACAAAAACAGGTCTTTTATGCGAGGCTGCGATTACAGGGAAAACCAAAACAGCAAGCGTAATCAGACAAAGATCAACCTCCAAGGCATGAGTAATCAAACACAGAACGCCTGGGGGGCAGGAACGGCAACATTCAAATGCAGACTGCCATCCGAGCTTGTTCACTGTCGGGTTGACGAGGTAATGATACGATGAGGATGAAGAGATGTTGCACAGCGGACACGAGTCAGCTTAGCCTCGAGGGTTGCCCCTTGTAAACTCTTGATTGTCGAAGCGGAGAAAAATCTTTATTGAGATATCGTTTCATTAAAGATTATTATAATTTATTTTTTTAAGTTAAGTAATGACACATCGGTCAATTGTTTAAGAATAAGCATCTCTCACTCGTAAGTTGCCGATGCTCAGCAATGCTCTCAACTATTCCATCTGTTAACTAAAGTGTCATTGATTTGCCTATTTTTTGACCTTCAAATCTTTCATTCAGTCCCTCTGACACGCAGCATCTCCAGATTGACACTTCTGGTGAGCTGAGGGGGGCGTTAGCTGCTGTCAGACAGACTCTTTCTGACAACTCAGCACTAGTGGGCATGTCCAATCTCTAAGACCTGTGGAAGGACAAGACCAATGCAGAAGAAAAAAGGCGCTGAAATGCTCACTCTTCACTTTTTGTTTTGATGCCATTCACTTTGTGCTTTGTGGTATACCGATTTTTCAAGCTTACAACCATCTGTCTTTGTCTCCATTTGTGTGTGTGTGTGTGTGTGTGTGTGTGTGTGTGTGTGAACTGCACCATCATTCTCCTATCATCCCCATCAGCTACTCGTGTCTTGCTCTTCTCCCAAATCGTCCTGACCTTCCTCAAATAAACCTATCAGCTGTAATCAAGAGCTATCTTGTCCTTTCTCCTACATTCACTTTGACATATACACGCAGACACACGCGCACGCGCAAACACACACACACACCAGTGTCAACTTTTCATGCAGGTCTTTCTCTCTCCCTTGAGGACTTTTAAAAGGCGGAGGCGGTCTGTGCTAGAGTGCTCAGTGGCATCTGTAGCCATCCAGGCCTCTGTCACATATTGGGCCGCCCACCAACGTCCATATATAATCCCTGCTATTAGTGAAATAAGATATTTAAGTAACACTTCATTTATAAGAGTAGTTATAAAACAAATACTGTAGAGCAGGGGTCCCCAACCACCGGGCCAGTACCGGGCCGTGGATCATTTGGTACCGGGCCGCACAGAAAGAATAAAACTTTTTTAGGTTTTTTTGTGTTGGTAATATTTATTGTAAACGTTTTTATGTATTATATTATATATGTATATTACAATGTAATAATAATATAAATAAAGTGCATAATATAAAATGGAATAATTCCATTTACATTATACATGTAATAACTAAATTAAATGTTTTGCACTTTATTGTGTGTTTTGTTACGACTGCATGACACCGGTCCGTGGTGAAAGAAAAGGTTGGGGACTGCTGCTGTAGAGAATGTAATGTTCAGAAAACTGGACATATTTATGTAGAAAAATGTGATCTTTAAGGAAAAGGAAATCATCTTTGTAATTGCAATATTAAGAAAAGGGAATATTTGCCACCTTTTATGTGGACGCTCCAATCAGTGTTTGATGCTTGACGTAGTCAATTGATGCGATAAAGTCCTCGGTGCGTGCTGTATTGAGTGAGAAAGCGGAGTTCTCCTGCTCGTGGAGCCGAGGCAGAAGTGACTACATGTACCAGGACGCATTGCGTGCGAGCTCCCGGCGCCCAGGGCCCCCGCCGGCCATATCGCAGTGCACAGCTGCAGCCTCTCTCCGCTGCATTTCTTCGGCCGTATACTCGAATAAATACGACTGAATATCCGAGTCAGCCAAAACCCTGCACAATGTGTCCTCATCCATACCGTCCTCTGCTCTGAAAACTCTCTCTGAAAACGTAACAAATTTGCAATACAAGTGGAGAAACCAAGGAAGTTCTGTTTTGTTATTTTTAAACATTATCTTCACAATAAAACTTGGAACAGGTTTAGGAAGTTCTGTTTTATTTTTTTTTAGCTGCATCTAGAGCATGTGCGCCCCCCCCCCCCCCCCCAGGCTACCAAGGGGTGGGAACTAGAAACCAAAAGCCAACTACGTCACTATCATGTCAAATAACGGCACTGGATGCAGGAAGAACAGATGTGGCAGCTGCAAACCTCTGCTAATATAGTGTGCGATGAAGAATGTATTGCTTCAAAACGACTACATTTACCATCAACACTGATTGGAAATCCACATGAAAGGTGGCAAATGTTGCCTTTGAGTGATAAGTACCAGGTACAGATTTTTTTTATTTTGTTTTAAAGAAATGCTGCAATTGTATCACTTTTAATTATTTTTTCTCTTCTGTCTTTTTGCAAACGCACTCATTTAGACAAACACACATGCACGGACTGTATCTCCCAAGAGCACTCTGCTCTCTGCTCCCCCTCAGTCCCAAGGCTAAATTAGCATAGACAAAAAGAGAGAGAGAGAGCAGAAGGAGCTCGGTTTTTGTCAGTGGGTCACACGGTGGTGGCATGGTTAACTAGCTAATATGATTAAATTTAGCAGTAGCACAAGTCACATTGTCAGCCCACATCAAAGTCTATCCGCTACTGCGAGAGCAAAAAACGAGCCCTCTGTGCTGAACCGAGAGAGATGAAGAACGAGATGAGCAGACGAGGAAATGGATGATGTTTTGAACATGAAACCAAAAGGTATGGGAAGATGAGGCAATAATGAGGCAAGAGAGGAGGAAGAAGTATTAGCTTAACCCATCGAGTGAACTGTGGGACCTGAAAAGTAGCAGTAAACAGCAAATCTCTGTCGGTTTTTCATCCGGGTGCAAATAAAGGGCCATTGACGAATGCATGAAACCAGCTCGCTGACCTTGGAGTTTGATGTTCTGCCTCGAGACTGAGAGTTTGTGAGCTCACTTCCCAAGATGGTTTATTGCACGGCATGAAACATATATAATTGCTTTTGAAGTGGAGCGCTTCGATTGACCTGTGTTCTCCCTCAGAAGTACACACTAAATATGATAAAGACACATGTAGCACAAAGAAATAAAAAAACGACATTATAGGTAGAGATGTAAAGCACCACAATGGTGATTTGAGGTATTTTAGCCTATTCTGTACCTCACATTTCCTCTTTTTGCAGAACAAAATAATACTTTATATTTTTAGTTTGATTTCCATTCACTGCTGTGGAATATGACAATGAAATTGCTTGTGTGACATGCACTTGTACTGTAAATTTAGAATGAATAGATATTTTATTTCAATTATATTCTTTATAGCCATGAAAACAACATCATGTTTTAGTTGCTGCCAGCAGATATTGAATTAATATGAATATAAATATATGAATATATAAATATATATATATATAAATATATAAATATATGAATATATAAATATATATATATATATATAAATATATAAATATATATATATATATAAATATATAAATATATATAAATATAAATATAAATATGTGTATATATATATATATATATATATATAAATATAAATATATATATATATATATATATATAAATATAAATATAAATATATATATATATATATATAAATATATATATATATATATATATATAAATATATGTATAGTATTTCAGTATTTCGCCCTCAAAATTCATGCTAGCCGTTTGATTAGGAGAAAATAATCCACACTCCCAATCAGTAGTGACTGACATAATCATCTCACAGTCTTCATTTTCAGTTTTCAGCAGTTACTCGAAGCAGTTAACTTAGGCTAACGTTTGTTATGTCAATTGAACAAATGTGTTGATTTAAGATATGTTCTATGTAAGTTGACTGATTGTGGCATTTCTTTGCCACAATGTTTTCTGGCTCTGGCACAGGAAGATGATGTCCTCATTCTTCCCACTGTCTACAAATATCCGATTGTTGACTGCTGCACAGTAGCACTTCTTAGCCTAACAACTATTGGATGGATTGCCATGAAATACAGACCAGTGTTGATTCAGTCCATGAACACTGTGATGAACGATGTAAACCGTGTGTCAACAAGCCTTTTCTAAATTCTAATGATTTTGCAGATCACCCGACTCTTTGACTAGTGACTCCATGAGGTTGATATTTTGGCTTCGAGTGAAATGTCTCGACAGCCATTAGATGATTTGCCATGGAAGTTGGTACAGATGTGCGATTCCTTGAGGAGGAATGGTAAAAAAAAACATTGGCTGTCCGCCGACTTTCCATCTAGTGCCATCGTTGGGTCAAACTTTCAATACTTTGGTCAATTTAAATTTGTGCTGATTTGCAAATGTTAGCATATAAGCATGCTACAATGGTGAACATGCTAAAAACGACAATTACCAATTATCTAAGGTTATCAACTGATGCACCAGCACTTTATCCCTCTCTGCATCTTGTGTAAAGCTGAATCATAATCATCACTGCTCCATAAATATAATAACACTACAAATTCACATGCACACACACATGCACACACGTGCTTTGAACCCTCTCAAAAATAAATTGGGTTGGAGTCAATACAAAGCACTTTTAGACCAGTACATTTGTATTTTAGCTGAAAATATGGAAGCATTTGAAAGTGATCTGAACAGAATCTCCAACAAAGAAGTGAAACGATCAGCAGAAAATCATAACAAAAAGGAAAGTGAAAGCGCAAAGAAATATGTTTCACAACAGGTGCCCAGACAAATTGGACATTGTAATTTTTAATTAGGAGAAAGAAACGCAAATGTTACTCCCTGGTCAATGCATTTACAGTTGTGTTTGTGCACATCCTGCGAGGTTCTTCTACAACATTATTTACAGGCTTTTTGTTCATGGCTCATTATCACACCCCTGAGATTGCCAGCTATTGACATTAATGATATCTAAAACGGGCTGTAAGCTGTTTGGCTGTACATATTGTGCAGTTTGGGAGCCCCAGTGTGTCACTAGAGAATTCTACCTCGACTAAAATATCTGCAGTGGCTTCTAGCTGAGCAGTCTACACTGGACATGCATTTTCAAACGCACTCATTAGTTTTACAGGGTCTCTGCTGTGGGGCTCATTTGTTGATGTTTTGTTTTAGTTTTGTGTTCCTGCTGATTCTGTTCTTGTGCCAATTTAGGCTGTGGAGACACAAATGCATACTAAATTGCTTATTGATATTCAAAACAGTGTTTTGCATTTTCTATTTAACAGTAGAACTTGTTAACATTCGCCTGCTTGTGTTTACGCGTGCAACTCCACCACATCCTGACATTTAGTGAATACTTTGGATTGATGGAAAGGCTCTGGCTCACTTAGTTAAAAAGGAATAGTTTGACATTTTGGGAAAAACACTTACTTGCTTGCAGATTTAGATGAGTAGATTGATACCACTATCATGTCTGAAAAATGTTAATATGATGATGGTGATGATGAGGTGATGCTACAGCCAGAAGCTGGTTAGCTTAGCTTAGCATAAAAGACTGGAAACAGCTAGCCTGTCTCAGTTTAGGCAACAGAGTGGGACTATCAGCGCCTTAAATAATATGTTATGTCATAAGTTAACAAAAAGTGAAAAACGAGCCAGGTTAGCTGTATCCCTTTTTCCAGTCTAAATTCCAAGCAAAGCTAACCATAGTGTTGGTGATATCGGCCGTAGAGATGTCGGCCTTCTCTCCATTATAATGGCACGAGATGGCACTCTGCTTGTGGTGCTAAAAGCCTCATAGTTCAGTAGAAAGAAAATAGTTCCAACATGAAACTGCTCAAAACAAGGTCTGTGGATTATCTCAAGTAACCGGGTCATGATTTTTGGAAAGAGACATTGCTGTTGAATTTTTTTATTTATTTTTTAAATCTATCGTTTTGCCGCTGAAAGCACCACAAGCCGAGTGGCATCTAGTGCCATTATAATGGAGAGAAGGCAGACATCGACATTCGGCCGATATCGCCAACAATCGGCAACTCGCACCAAAACAATGTAAACAGCATTACAGTTAAGAGGAAAAATCCACATTTTGGATTTTGGGGTGAACTTTACCTTTACCTAAGCAAAAGTTTGACATTTTGGGAAATCCACTTATTTGCTTTCTCTCAGAGAGTTGGATGAGAAGATTGATACCGCGCTCATGTCGGCCCGTTAAATAAAAAGGCTACAGCCGGGTCAGCCGACTGGAAACGGCTATATTGGCGCCCTCTTAAAGTGTAAAAACCAGCCCGGCTAGCTGTGTCCTCCGGTTACTGTACCAGTCTTTATGCTAAGCAAAGATGATCTTCCGGTCCACAGACTGTGTAAGTGAACACTCACTTTTCCTGCCTTCAGTGTTTCTTGCATCTTTCAGTTTTTTTATCTGGGGTCATATTTCCCATTCAGCCCCTTTAACCCCCTCTATATTACCTACAGTGCTCACCCGCTTCTGCTCTCTCTTCATGTGCATTCGTTCCTCTGTCGTCTCTCAGTGCAGAGTGAAGGGCACAGAGGACTGCCAGTCTGGTCCTCATTATAACAATATGTGCGATACCTTTTACAGTTGTCAGAGTGAGGGGGTAAATCTGGCTGCATTGCCCCCTTCGGCAGCAGGCCTGTCACATCAATGACCAGTGCTTCTTTCGGATTTGCTGTCGCCGATGGTTACAGACTGATTCTAATCTGTGGCCCGAGCCCTCTGCACTGAGATAATTAAAAACATCACTTTCACAAGTTAGAGCACTTGCTTTAGAAAGTTGTGTTTTTTTGTGTCTAGCATGCTATTTTTTTTTTGGGAGCCGTTGACAGGTAAGAATGTTTTGACATGTGCTCAACTCGGAATGTGCCATGATGGTGTTTGCGACGGGAGAAAAAGCAGAGAAAAGTGAGTTTTTTCTTCTTCAAATCTTTAGAGATAATTACAGTGTTTACCTGGAAATTATATATATATATATATATATCTGACATTCCAGGGCTTCAGTCAGTAGAGGGACTCTTTAACAGTTTGGAAATCTTATTATTGTTTGCGGTAAGCCTCACTGATTATGAAATCACAGAGGATTATAGAAAAGTGTTCATTAGAATGTCAGTAAATGTTAATTGCATCCAGTGGGAAGAGATATATTGGATGGATGGAGACAATACTATAAATACAGTCCATAAAACAATGACATACACCCTCTGACAGAGCTCATAACCAACATTGTATATCAATTTATTGATCCATCGATAGTCCAATCTCCACACTGCTTCAATTTACTAGATTGTACATCAAACTCGCACACAAAAAAGGTATCAGGCAGGTGCACAGGCGCAAATACACACACACACACACACACACACACACACACACACACACACACACAAACACACACACACGACTGACTAGCATATTTCACCAGGAGAGGGGAAAAATGCTCTATAACAGAAATGTCAAGGTGTTTTAAGGAAGAAATATGCTTTGGCATACAACAGCAATTGATGAAATGTGACCTTGAGTTCTTCTTTTTCCATTTTTGTTGCATCAGAATAATGAATGGTGCTGGGTCAGTAGAAATAGAGGAGAGGGGGGGAGCAAATTGAGGAACCATGAGGAACAATTTTTATGGTTATTACAATCAGTTGTCAGCAGCGAGGAATAAAAAAAAAAATGCGTTTTAAATGTGACACTGTGTGCATGAGTCGCTGGATAACATGCAGGCATTCAACAACGTACACAGATCATTCTCTGTTTATAATAACTCTTACTAATTACTTTTCAGGATCGATAAAACCTGCAAATTGAATGGAACTGTTCTTTTAGCACAATTTATAGGGAGAAGTGTGTGTGTATGTGCCTGTGTGTGTGTGTGTGTGTGTGTGTGTGTGTGTGTGTGTGTGTGTGTAGTTCAACAGAGTTGAAAAATGAGAATGTATTTGATCATTTGGCCAACGCACAGCAATTGACCTATCATGGGAAGTTTCAAAGAGGGAAATGAGAGTTTTGGGGAAAAAAGAAAAGAAGGCAAAAACTGGTGTTAATTACATACTGATCCTCTCAGGGACATTTTAAATTCAGAAGTTTCTTTTTCCATTACATGAAAATCACTTGTATTTGTACTTGTATCCATCACTTAATTAGCTTAAAGCATCAACTATATACGAGGATTTGTCTCGGGTTTATCTACACATGTTGGCTCTCTCCCATAAATGTCCATAATGGAATCATTCCATCTCGACTGTATTCAAATGACTGTCGTCATGTCATTCATTCAATATTCTATTAACGTTGTAATGTTGATAAACTTTTCTCCCTCAAGTTATGCTTGTGCAATATTCATTTGCAACATTAAATACATTTTGTAATATAATGCAACCTGGGTTTTGTTTTCTGGTCAACATAATGATTAAACATTTATTGTATTTTTATGTATGTTAATGTATTTTAATACTAGACACATTTACTGCCAACGCATTTCATTGTTGTTCCCTACAAGATCAGTTCTTTTAATTCAATATCTGCAGCAACTAAAACATGATATTGTTTTCATGGCTATATGTTGGCACCCACAGCACTCGTTTGGGGTTGGTTTTGGTTTTAAATTCAAATGAACAACAGTGACTTGAGGAACAATGCACAACGTGGATGTCTTGTATTAAGGTTTAACTGAAACCACCATGTTTCCCGAAACCACATAATTGTATTGCCAAAGTCTAACTACACGAGGAACTCTCTTCTCTGGAGTCCTAAATTTCATAGGAGGTAGCCACTCTGCTCGTACACTCGGAACAAGTTACCAGGGAACAGAATCCAGGCAGCAATTTTGTTTCCCCTTAAAACATAATTGGAAAAACAAATGTTATTTCTAGGAGAAATCATTGGCTTCATTCACACTTGAGCCGTGTCGAAAATTATGCAAAAATGTAATAGTCTTCAACAGGCAGATTTCCAGGGCAAGTTTTACAGAAATCCAGTTAATTCAATACTTGATTAATCAAATACGGCAAAAATCCTGCAAAATGTGCAACATTGCCTACAATGGCAGGAGACAATAAAAAGGGATGGCAACCTTGAAACTCCGTCTTCTCACAGAACATGTGGTAATATCACTCAACCTAATCGGGGTACTTTTACACTCAATCCTAATCGGGGTATTTTTACAAACAGGATGCAAGCGTGGAATTGGCAGAGATCGTACACAGTATACTTTACTCTGTACAGTAAGTGTTTTATAGAGAAAAAATAAATCATCTACGTCATTTCTCATTCCAGTTCTATTTTCTATGTTCAGTCGGTATCAGTCTTCTTATTTGTCCCTTTCTTTACCATCCTTCCTTTCTATTTTTCCAGGCATAATATCTCCACTATCAGTTACACTGACACATGACCCTTTTCATCTACTTATCTATTTAGTTTGACCTCCATTTCTCAGTTTCTTCCCATTCCTCTGTCCGTAGCTTATCTCTGGTTTTGAGTCACCTCTAGTACCTCTCTCCCAATAACTGCATTACATGCCTTATACATTGCCCTTTCTCCCTCATTTCTCCTGCTCCTTCCGCAGGATTAACTCGCTCCTCCCTAACCTATATATACCTACCTGATCGCCCATAGTTTCCCCTTTTGTCAGCCTCCTGTCTGCATCCAAACTCTCGCTTCTTTGCCCTCCAATCTCCTTCCCCCGTGGGACCAGTGCCCTACCTCATGAAAGAGTCATCAGCAGTGCATAGCTCTTAATAACAGCTAATCTGTTTAAGCAGCCGCTAAAAAGGTCACGGCACGGCTAGCGAGGGAGGGAGAAAGAATGGTGAGGAATAGAGGATTTAGAAGAAAGAATAAGAGGCAACGAGAATAGTCAGGAAGGGGAGGGGAGGGGGAACAGCTGGAGTGAATATGTGTTATATAGGACAGCATTTTCCCCTCATAGAGTTATAGGTTATAAAAACGAAGCCAGTAAAAACTCTGCGTTTTGGTGCAAAAGATACCAGTATGTGTTTAGAGTGGTACTCTCTGGCACAAGAACTCAACTGAAGTCTCCTGAATCCGGCTTTCGTTCAATGGGAAAGTGATTTGTGAACACTCACAGCCATCAGATCCTATTATGGCCGCTGAAAATTCTCTCATAATGACTGTAAGGAGACATCCAATGGTAAAATCAATCATAGATCTATACACTTATTGAGAAGCCATCAAAGGCAGAGAGGAAAGTGTGTGTGTGTGGGGGGGGATCAATATGACAGAGCAACAGTGTAACACACATTGTACGGGAAGATGGTGGAGGGCTGCTGGCAAGGTCAGCTGAATGGCCTAAGCTGGAAAGTGGAGCCAATGATGGGATGGTCATTTACCGTGGCAACAGGCTCAATCAATATTCAGATAATAAAAAAAGGCAGAGTGTGTGTAGTTTGATTGCCTGCCCGCATACAGCGTAGCGTACCATTGGCAGTGATATACAGATACACACGATTGAGTTTGTTTTAGGGATGATGATGATTACTCGCTGTTAATAATCTAATAGATAACCAACCACACAGAAGACCAGAGATGTGCAATGTCAGAAAAAGTACTGTGGTTATAATGTGGCACGGGGTTGTATCATTACATGGTGCCTCTTTTTAATAGAGTTCTCCATCGATTTAGAATTACATTCCTACAGCATTGTCAGACTCAAGACAAAGATGACAATGTTGACATAGTATAGACATAGCTACCCTGCCACCTGACATACTGTATGTATATGTTGGTTGTATTTATCTGCACTTGCTGTCTTGTGGTGTGTGAAGTGTATACTAGAAGACTACAATGGAAACAAGCCATCAGGTTTTATTGCGTTTTCATCCTCAATGACTGTTGTTATGACTGCAGTGCAGTTCTGTGTGTGTGTTTTTTTTTTCATCAAATAAAAATGAAATCAATCGGACGCCAAAACTATTGCTGCAGATCTCGAGCTGGTTGCAGAACTCCGCACTGCCATCTAGATGTACACTGCTGCCCTTTCACCAGTCAACCTAGCGCGAGCTGCTGTGGTGGGCAAGGCGAGGCCAGTTCCAGAAAATAGATGTCAACTTTTATTTAGGAAAACAAAGTTGAACTAAATATTAATCATCAGGATTATTTTTACATACAGTAGGACAAAAAGACACTCACCGCTAGCTAATAAATTTGGGCCTCTTTTTACATAAGCAATTTTCCACTGCATCAACAATGTGTTTATGGAGGGCGTTTTCTACATCCATTCTATACCAAATTTATTGTTTTTGTGTTTTGACATAAAAGGATATTTCTTGACAAAAAGGTGTGTAATCGGGAAAGGCAGTGAAGTTTTAGTTGCATGCTGATAGACAGAGGGGATGCTCGGCTTTAATGCACAGCAGAAATGGTGAGAGAGGCTGCTGGATTGGAAGTGCCGTCAGGAGGTGCGCTCCAGTAGCCAACACTGCACGGGCCAGTTGTTGAAAATAACCCATCTGACACCAAATCCACACAGAGATACTCCTGGGCAGGGCAGGCAAAAGGTCTCAGGGTGCATAACTGCCTCGGGAAAGAGATTTGAACTAAATAGCCAACATAAATAAAACAGAATAGCAGATTAATTGATAATAAAACTATATTTGTGCAAAAAAGTGTGAGCACCGCAGTTATGAAGGCGGGGTTATTTTGTTTGTTTGTTTTAAAATCATTTAAATCATGTTTATTCTATACATTGCTCAAATACGCCACTCCAAGTTTTAAAAGAAATGCTGTAATTATGGAAAAATCTACATTCATCATGCCCAATTTCTCTCATATTCTTCTCACAGTGTTAGAACAACCTCCAAACACTACACTCTGGGATTTCTCTGTTGCAATACGTGCCTTTTTGTATTCTTCAAAATACTGTGGCTCCTTAATTTAGCAGATCAAAACCAGTAAAAAAGAAAGTGAAAAAAAAGGCTGAACACAAAGTGTGTGTTTGCATTTCACAAGAGATGGAGTAGGTGCCTGAATGACAGCGCTTTTAAAAGATACATTATTACAACGCTTCTGAAAGGAGCCTTTGCAATATACATGTATATTTAGTAATGGTCCATTCTTGAATTGAATAAAAATAAATTTCCAGATTAGTTATTTTAAAAGTAAAGAACACAAACCATTACAATAACTCTCCGTCTGCTGTCTTTAAAAACAAATTAACTTCTCCTCTATCTAGGTTTCAAACCATCATAAATGGTCACTTTTTTTTCCTGAAAGATAAAGAAATGACACTAGTTCAGCCAGTGTAAAACATGTGGTATGTTGAATAGAAGGACCCAACTGACATTTATTCTTTCATTGTCTTAGAAATGACAAGTTACCCTTGAAAATAAGTCTGCCCACTTCAGAGAGTATTTCGCCCGGCTAAACTTTCCCAGCGAACCTCTGAGACGCAGGCCCGCACACCCACCCATTCACACACACACACACACACACACACACACACACACGCACACACACACACACTACCTTTTTGAAATTCTTCGGAGCAGGTGGACTTCCCACTTTCCCAACACAAAACTAAAAGACAAAAAGCCACTTCAAAACTCAACGACTTCTAGCCCCCCATGGGGCTTAGCGGATTAGTTAGGAGTGAGGGAGCGAGAAGAGAGAAAGACTCGAGTGAAAGACATAAAGAGGGGAGTAAGAGAGAGAGAGAGAGATTGGCTTCCCCTTTCTATTCCCATTGTGGGCCATGGGCCGTGCCGTCTGAATAGCTATGCTAATAGGCAGCTGAAAGTACGAAGAGATAACACAAAACCCACTTGACTTCCTGACATCTACTTGAGTGAGGCCACGGCGTTTTCCATGGCTAGTTGTTATTCATGGGGCCTGAAAAGTAGCCTGTCTGTCAGCCTTAGTGTAGACGGCTATTTCGTCCTCGGGAGCGAAATAGTTGGGCACAGAGCAGGTTCTCCTCTTTGTAGGTTACCGTTACAATTGGCGGCTTAAGTATTAATTATCATTTAAATGCTTGTAGGAATGGAGAGGGTCTTTTTGAAGGTGGGAGTGCAGATTAAGGTCTTGCTGTGGTTATGGAGATTTCGCCTGATCTTTGGCAATGAGGTCAGCAACTGGTGAGATTTAATCACCTGCTGCAGCTGCAGGGTCTCGACAAATAGCTGAATTTACCATGAGATACCCGCAGTGCCTCTACGTCAAGCAGTCGCTACCCATGTGGCCATGGGGGGCAGCAAGAGATGTGGCGGTCAAGGAGAAACCTCGACTGTATTCAAAACACAACGGCCCGAACACAAGGACATAAAAAGCCAATGGTAAACCACAGTATTTTACACACCCAATTAACATGAGCCTTCACAAAAAACAAAAGATCTTTGAGTAGAAAATCACCCCCTCTAGATACACAAACATACCGCAGACTAACACATCCTAATGCACTGCGGGGTGTTACCATGGTGAAAAGGATTTTCGATGACATTTTGAAGGGACAAACTCTACCTCAGAGGCTTTTACAGTGAGTAATTTGTCTTTTTCTCCTTGAAGCTCATTCTTTCGCATTTGATTAGTTTACAAACCAAAGTGGTGGCTAAAAACTCTTTAGTATTACTTCAGTGCGACTTCACAATATGACATGAAAGTTGGGACGAGTTTTTTTGTTCCAAGTCGAGCAATTTTTTGGTCCAAAAGGTAAATTAACTTATCACAGTCCAAAACCTACTTTGAATTCTGTCTCGTCTTAAAACACCCGACTCTGTACAGGATCCCGAATGTTGTTTTTAATGAGGCAGATTTTTGATATGTAGCGGAAGAGGTAATCCTCATGTGTACATGGTGTTCAGACAGCAAAGAGAGTGACATGACGTGGACAGTTGAGTTGATTAAAGGGGATGTGATGGTTCCTGATTAAAGGGTAAGTTTTTGTCCCATATCTTCTGGGCCATGACAGCTTAAGATGGCAGCTCACTGCCATGGAGTGGTAGCTCACACCCATCACAGGGTGCAGTAATGAGAGGAGCCCCCTTCTTGGCACTGATTGAAGCTGGTGGAAATATATTTCTTTTCAGCCTTGCAAGTCATGCAGTACAGCTGTGTTTGATCAACATTCAAACAGCTTCTTCCTTCTTCGCACTTTAGGCTTGAATCAATGATTGGTGTCACGCAGCTTTTTGAAAAACAGCAGAGAGGAGAAAAATCGCAAGCATTTAAAATCTGCGTGGCCAACTTTGGTGAGCTTTCATTTGGCTTTGAGTCCCTAAAATAGTATTTCAATTTTGTTTTTCAGTGACTGTATTTCATTGCTTCTGGGCATCCTGTTCAAAAGCCCCCTGTAAATGAAAGAAATTGCATCAGCCATTGCTTGAGAACTCTCCACTAAAGTAGAATCACTTAAATGCCACAGATTGTGTTTTCATTTTGCCCTCAATCACAGGGTTGCTTTGATGCTTGCCTTCTTGTTCCAAAGTCCCACAAAGACAAGAAAAGGAATTCCAGCAAACTCACTGACAGTCTTTCCACATTTCAGATTCCTTCCTTTATTCAGGATGTGGGTAGAAATCACTGTTTTGTTCCATGTTCATGTGTAAATTGCACTGATAATTACTGGGCTGAAATCTGCGTCTGGGAGCACAAAGCTAGCTCTCACCATCATTTTATAATTGAGGCAATTTGCATCTGCTTTCACTGAGGCTGCAGTGGCGAGCCCCTGAGAATCAAAGGTTGATTAATGCGTCCGACCACAATTTATTAGCAGCTGTTCAAGGTGGCTTTGGAAGTTGTGCATTTCTGTATGTGAAAGACAAGAGACAGTGTGAAGGCCTGTTCACACTTAGCTTCACCACATGTGTATTTTATCCACATACCTGATTTGTGTATGCCAAACAACTTGAACTAGAATCAAAAGGTCAAATGTGGCACATGATATGAGGCCGCTGGGAGCTTGGTAACCTTAAAAGCTGCCCTACCCTGGTCATTCAAGAAACTATGGTTGGGTTCCAATTTTGGATCTGGCTCCTGGATTGGCTTAAGACCTGTATCGAAAAACAAAAAAGCACATACTAAAGAGGATCTACAAACCAACTAAGTTAGTATATGGATATGCCAAGGTCAACAGGCGCCAACAGATGCAGGTATAATCAATGTGCAACAGATTACCTCTACTTTTCTAATAAGGAAATTATCTCAGGGTGTTTTTTTTATGTTTAGCAGACAACATGAAAGCAAATGGGGCATTTCTTAGAAGCACAGGTTGTTTGTAGTGTAGTTCACTTGGGATTTCAAAGTAAGAGGAAAATTAGAGGAATCAAAAAGAAGATCAAGAAATGAATACTTCTCCTAACCATTGCAAATTAAACTTTAAGTGGAGTACATGCCTTTTAATATCACTGATCAGAGTGCTTCTGTATTTAAAACCAGCTTGCACTGCAGATTGAGAATACCCTCCACTGAACATGAACTCCCTCAATTAGGATTTCCATTCTCCATGCCGATGTTGTCTGCATAACGATTCTTTAAAAAAAAAAAAGGCCACAATGAAAACTTCATTTTGTATAAGATCTCTAAATGATTTGCATTATAAGGAACCCAATGTAATTTAACATGTTGCTCACGTGCAGGCCATTGACAAATTGGAGATTGTTTTTTCTTTTTTCCTTTTTTTTTTTAGAGCCAAGCCTGACAAATGAAATTATTTTTTATGCTGTTATAGTGACAGGAGAGAAGCGGAGGCTGTTCAGCTTGACCATCTATCACACAATCTCTGACACAGAGGGTAAATCAATCAAAAAGATGACCGGGAGAGAACCAGTGTGCTCGCTGCGCTGCGCTTACTTTCCTGCCAAATGCCATTTCAAACAGCTGAGAAGTCTGAATATCACTGCATCTTGTAGAGAAAATGCATATGGTCACCTGATGATAGTGAGAGAGAGAGAGAGAGAGAGAGA
>CALSBV010012168.1:2970819-2992829 GCA_943590825.1 Bovichtus diacanthus
TGTGTGTGTGTGTGTGTGTGTGTGTGTGTGTGTGTGTGTGTGTGTGTCTGGAACTGTGGCAGGATGAGGAGCAAATTGTGTGATATGCATGTTTCATGTTAGGGACTGCTTTGATATCAGCCCGACATCACAAAATGTGTTTTATTTTTTTTCTATTCCCCCCCTCTCTTTTTCCAAGTTACTTTTGTAAATCTTTTGATACTCAGCCATATTATCGGCTGTGAAAAATCACCCGTTGTAGCCAATATCATCCTCTTGTTGAAGTATGGGTTTTCGGGGCCATTATTCACTATCTTGTAAAGTGAAACAGATGGCGGATCCAGTTTCTTTGTAGATATTAAAATATTCACCAAGCTGCCATTAATTCTTTGATTGTCTGGCTATGACAAAGGCCTTTTAACTGTGGTTAATTTGCCTTCAAAAAGGAGTGAGAGTCTCAATGACTTATTACCATGAATATGGCTCTTTTCCTGAGTCTTTTAAGATGAAAGGCACCCCCTGCTCCTATGTCAAACACCCCACACACCTGACCCTTTTAAAGTGCAGAACAGCTTTTTAATATTAAAATTGTTCTTGTAGATGACTGGGTTTTGAAGACATTCAGATGTAAAAAAGCATAAACATATTTATTCATATTTGAAAAGACCACTAATGTCGTGAGCCGTTTAGTCTAAAATAATTCAGCTCAATGCGGCTTTGGACCAGCCTACGTCACAGAATCCCTGTCGCATTATGTTCCGCTTTTGTTCCTTCCCGACCCCTTAGATCCTCCACTGCTGTTTTCCTAGATACTCGAAACCCCACTAAAAAGAAAAACTGTAGATGCAGCTTATTTCAGCTACGCTCTCAAACTCCCGAACAGCCTATGCAATGATATTAGAGAGGCAGGCTTTGTTGAAATGTTTAAAACGGCACTAACCCAAAATATCTTTTTAACAGAGCTTTTTTTTCTTCTAGAAGCACATCTTGTAACGTGCATGTTTCGCATGGAGTCCCGCATGCTGATATGTTGCTTTAAAATGACATTTTATGCCTTTAAATATCTTATTTAATATTTTTTATATTTTGTCAGCCGATGATTTAAATGACCTTTTGTGCTTTAAAATGTCTTTTCATTACTTTTCTTCTTTCGAATCTTCTTCATGCTTTATTTGCAACGTTGAGCTCATCGAGTTAAAAATAACACAGGTAAACATGACGTGCTTCGTGTTTTCATCATTTTCATGTCTTGTATGAAAGATGCCATTTAAATAACATTTATTATTGATATTATTAAATACTTTTAGCTAAAAATTTTTTTTTTTAAATCTATATCTATCTATATCTATATATAGATATAGACAGATATAGATATATATAGAGAGAGTTTTGCTCAGAGCTCCTGGTTTCCCCATATGTGGATGTCACAAAGAAATTTCATTATAGGCCATTAATGAAATTCACAAGCAAGATTACCATATCTGCAAACACTTGCTAATGATGACCATAGGACCGGAAAGATGAAGTGATGAGGTGAGCTTTGTTGAGGGTTATGAGCATGTTGACCAGATGCCAAGCCACCTGCTACTAGACTTCAGCAAGGAAATACGCCGGCGCACTCTGTAACAGCAACAAACTGGAGGAAAAAGATTCCCCAGTCTGCTCTCGTTAAGATCAACAAAAAAGGGCCACAACAGATTCACAGAGAATCAAACAGTTTCAGAACATTCTCTTTTCTTCTACCAACTTGCATCTAATTTCAGGAGTTAGAGCAGTCTAGCTGTTAATTATGCCTACGCCGATCTGTATTAGGTAGCGGGGAGCCTTCATCAGGCAGGATTAGCAAATGACTCAGATGTCAGTGACAAATGATGAAAGGGTTCCCCCACCTGCCTATATGCTGCTTTCTCTATGCGCCACCATCTCTCTGTGCGCGACTATCATCCCATTGACACCTGGTATTAACATGCAAATTGCTATCTGGATAAAGACGTCTGATCTTAGGCCTTTACATTTGCACGTGGAGTTAATGAGTAGTCTCTTTATCTCAAGTCTACATATAGCCTACATATAGGCAGAGCTGGGGTAATTGGCGGACTTGTCAACAAACATGACATAGTCCCAGGTCAAAAGGTAGGGATGCCGAATATGCTCAAGGGACTGCTGCGACGTAGAAGGCGTGGGTCATGGGACAGATGGACATACCGTAGCTGTATGCATCCTGGGGTAAAGTTTTCTGTATATTTGCCAACTAGATTCTTTACTGCCAGTACTAGTAGATTGGCTTCCCCTGTCAGTCATGAGATTCCTATTGCATGTTGTAATAGTCCCTCGTGAACCTCATGAAGCAACACTGTAAAATAGGAAGAGTTCACACAGCAAAGTCCAGAAGCAGTGTCCTGTATCTGGAACAGTTAAGAGTCTTTAAGTAGCAGTGGACAGCTCGAGCATGGTCCCATGGTTCAATTGACAATCGATGGCATTCTATTGCGCCTCCGGTGTTTGACTCTTTATCGAGAGTCGGATCAGCTTGTGCTCAACACTCAAGTTATTCAGTAAGTACTTCCAAGTCATCTTCCATGTAATATTTTGAAGCTGTACTTTGCAATTGTACATAAGAATGGTAGAGAACATTTATTGAATTACACAAACTCCATCACAAAAACGTAGGTCAAATGCCTTTAAACGCATGTTAAATTAGAATAAATGCTGCCGAAGAGAACGTTTACTGCACTTTTAGACCTCCTGTTTAGTGCATCGATTCAGAAAAAAGAGAGAGAGAGAGACAGCGACAGAGAGGACAACGTGTAAGTATGGATTGAAGTGTAGACGTGACACAAAAACTCTTTGATCATCAAGCCCCTAGAATTTTCTGTTTTATCAGCGAAGTGTATGAACTACACTGCAGACTGGACTCTCTACTAACAGTAACATTCAGGCTGACTCACATGAAAGTGTCCAACGTGGGTTGAATGCGCATCGTCGTGTATGAAACTGTCTGTATCCTCACTACGCTGCATTTTTTATATATAATCTGGTCATCGTAGTCATAGAACTTAACATCTAGTAACTACTATTTACCTTTTGTGATTGTTTTTTTTTTTTGCTGTGATGGCAAAACGTTACCAGCGGAAAGACTGGTTGTTTTTGCAACTTCAGCATAGAGGATTGTGATGTTTCTTGAAACTTCAACAGCCTCAAGACACAGCTCCGCTCGCTCACCGGAGTAACTTCAACCGTCAGAGGCACACGATCATTGAGTGGTGTTCATAGGCTATTATTTGTGGTGTGTAACCAATCAGATAGTGCTGTGGGCAGGACATTGTCTGTAGTCTCACTCAGATAGAGGCCAGGCGGCATCAGAGCCAAAGTCGCACCTTTTTAAATTAATTTGTTAGATCTGCAATCAGATTAAAAAAGTATAACAATTCCAATAATCGTACAAAATTCTGAATATCGCAGCCGATAATTGGTTGATCCTTACCTTCTTCACATTTGGTTCTTTCACTTAGTCTCCCAGCCTCCATGGGAGTAGTTAGTATCTCCCATACGCTGATGACCCACGTCGGCTCATTTATCCTATTCAGGAAGCAAGAGATTGATTGTGCCTCTGCCATCGCTGTAATTATACTGTCATCACTTAATCAACCTTATTGGATTCCTCAAGCGGTCGCAGTCCCTGAGGCTGGGGCTGGGAGAAAGATTGACTTTTTTGGACAGAAAGAATGAGAGGAAGAGTGAGAAAGAGAAGGACAGAGAGAGAAAGAGATAGAAAGAAAAAGGGAGAGACCAAATTAAGCATGGAGTCATTTGAGAGGCAAAGCAATAGGGTAATAAGTACGGAGAGACATCAAATGAGCAGACAATGGTGGTGAAGGAGTGATACAGTTACAAGAGGATGTCAAAGATGAGTACATGGGTGCAGGAAAGTGGACCAGAGAAGGGAAAAGCAGAGACGACGGGGAATCAGGTGGGAGGGTGCAGTCGTAGCTGAGTGATTGTTTCCTCAAGTCTGTGTGTGCCCCGCCAGAGAGGAGGTAACAAATGGCTAGTGTGTCACCTGCAAAAGCAGTTTAATAATTCATTTGTCTATGGGGCTGGGCAGAAAGGGTTGCTTTGAAGAGCAGGGGCACAGATGGTCATCAGAGTGAAAGAGGTGCGCACATATGCACATAAAAAAAAAAGGCCTGTACTGGAGACTGGCTCATCACCTGGGTGCACACCATATGCCACGGTGGCTGACAACCTGCTCTCTAGGCCCATGCTGAGAAATGCACACAAACACATACGCTTGCGCACGCACACAAATCTTTCCCATTTTATAACTGTTCCACTTTACCACCGAAAAAGATCCTTTCTTGCATACTGATGTGCGATCGTGTTTATGTGGGCTTTAAAGATAAGAATTTTTCAGCTGATAGAAATGCCTGGCGGAGTGTTTTCACCTACACAGCGAGCCACATCAGTGCACCCATGCCCAAAGTCAAATACGGGAAACACAAAAAAAGACCAGGTATTCACACGCTAAAGTTGAACATGCACTCTTGAGGACACGACGAGGAACGTAAACTGTACTTTCCCTCAATCCATCATTGCGTGAGATTACTCGCCGTAATGACAGCGCTCCCTCTTTTGCCATTTCACATCTGACTAAGCCCGATCCAAACATTGAATTAGCTCTTAAAATCTAACGATGCAACACCTACTGTACCAACCAAAAACGCCTTGCATCCTGCCATCTTGTTAGGACACATACCTGCCCCCCAGCCACTAAAACAGCAGACCACCTTTCATTCAATTACTGTACTGACTTTAATGGTTATGAGTTCTCCCTTTGTGCCTAGCATGCTTTATTCTTCTCCCTGTGTGGCTTGCAGGTGATTACTTCAAGGCAATAAAAGGTCTCATTGTGGGTTCTGCCGTTTGTAGACATACTACTACATCTTTGTTTGATGCGATATCTTTGGGGATTTTGATATTTCCATTATAAAGAAAAGGGCATAAGGAATGTCCTCACAAACGCTGTTTCAGAGTTTTGTGCGACATTGTACTACCAATTTATGTAGTGCTACACTGTTTGTTTGCATGTCTTGCACAGCATTAAGAAACAAAGCTTAGAGAAAGAAGAGGTGATGATTATAAGTGGCTAAAAATGTTAGGCTGGTGACAATATGATGCCTTAGCCGAGATGAGGGAGGGACTTTTGGTGAGAGAGTGAGGTTGAGTGGATGGGCGAGTGTAAACCCAGGCTGACCCAGCCGGTCCAGACAGAGGAGTCACATATTGATGGAACAGACTCCAGACGACAAGCACCATTACCCTGTGGATCGCAGCAGCTAAAGAGAGGGCACGGAGGAGCAGAGGGGGGTGGAGAGGGGTTAGAGGAGAGACGCTGGGGGAGCAGAGGGTGAAGGGAGGGTAAGATGTGTGGAAATTATACCCGACAGAGAGGGGGGGAGCCATAAAGATGAGACAAACAACACATCCATGTTCAGTGGTGACCTTTTGTAGTGTCAAAGCCTATTTGCAATTAAATACCGCTGAAACAATTAGTGAAATCGACAAAATTAACAATTGTGATAATGAGTTAATCGTTCAAGTTAATTACTGAGGAAAATTCCAAATAGTTGCTGGATTTGCTGCATTTTTCCATTTTATGTTAGTAAGAATTGAATACCTTGGGGGTTTTGGACTGTTGGTCAGGCTAAACAAGGAATTTGAAGAGGTCTCCTTCAGCTCTGGAGACTTGTAAGGGGCATTTTTGCTTTTTACATTTGAGACTAAAGATCATCTCATCTGATCCGATCCAACACCCCTATTGGCAAAAAGACATCATTTACAGGTGCCTTCTAGACCTTTAATAGTTCCTGTAAAATACGATAGTTATTGTTTGGTTATGTTTAGGAACAAAAATGAAAGGAATGATTGTGGTCATGGTTAAAAGAAACCAGCATTGACTGTCATTAGTGTCAAAGTCCGACATCTCGTTGACCCATCTGACCGCTCCAACTTCCTTTCTGTCACAACAATGTCACACTACAGCAAGGGTCCTAATTCCATTGGCTGGGGCTTTGCCAATAGATCCTATACATACAGTATGACGTCATGGGCATTTGCGTAAATGACTGATCCGGTTATTTTTTTCTCTGAAATAACCATTCATCTGCATTCTTGATCGAATAAGAAATGTTGTACGGAGGTTCTGAATTTTCAATATAAAATAACTCGTGTCCCACATTCAGCCCCTTTTTCAAGATTCTCCACCATCAAACGGCTAAACATAGAGCAACTTAGTTCCCAAAATAAGTCCTCTCTGGGGTAGAACTTGGAGCTGTATTCCATGAGTGCATTTCCTTGATCCAGCAAAAGTGACTGTTTCCGATGCCTTCCTGGTTGTTCTTGATTGTTCTTTCCTTTTGCTCACTTTCAAGTGTGAATTGTCTTGAAAATGCACCTCGTTTGTGAATACCTCACCTGCAACATGAGTGCACAAGCAGACAGGATCTCCATAGCAAAAAAGTTAAATTATAGGTACAAGGTAGGTGAAAGGAGAGCAGACAGGAAAGAGGTTTTAGAGTCATACGATCGGCAGTGTCAAGCAATCACTCGGGAGTTTTATAAAAGCAGACTGTAAGTGTGGAGGAGACAAGGCAGAGGAGTGATGGATGATTCGGCTGAAGTAAGGAGGACAAGAAGAATGCAAGGATGACATGATTACAGAAGGATGAGGCGATGAGCCTTAATGGGATTCAATACAAAAGCAGGACAAGAGGATGTGTTTGAATGGAACTGAAGAGCAGGCTGAGTGTGCGGCAAAAGAAAACAGAAGGCAGGTGGTGGTTAGCAGCAGAGAGAGAGAGCTAGCTGAGTGTGCAAGATTGATTGGTGATTGCTCTTGGATTTTGTGGCACAGAGTGTGGAAGCAATAAAGAGCAAGAGAGAGAGTTGTAAAGAAGAGGGAATATAAACTCCCAGATGCCAGGTATTTTTCCTACCGGGAGGCTAGACGACAGGAGTCTAATGAGTTCCCTCATAGCCGGGCGGGTTTCAACTTATGAATCACACAAACAGTCGCACACACATACACACACACACATTCGCACAAACGCTCACACAGGCGTAATGAATTACAGACCTCGCAGCCTAAAACCTTGGCCCTGTACCTCATCACATGATACACGCATACATCATTTTGTGCAGCGGATCGATCCCTCCATAGCCATTTGACACAAATACACATGGAATCGAATGCTCCGTGACATATTCAATCACCTGCTGTACCCTTGAATCCCGACCGACATCCTCCAGAGAATCGTTCACACGATGGACGTCAATATATTGACACAGTCTAAGCAAAACCTTGAAGTACCGCTTTGTCTTCTAAAGGCTTTGTAGGTGTTCCGTTGTTGGTGTTATCATATTACAAGCAAAACTATAGATCTTAAGAGTTTTTGACCACAAGATCACTTTGTCTGCCATTTATGCATTTCATGATCGACATAGGCCATCACACATTACAGGTGTTGTCATTGACATTTTGTCCTTCTGCCAGGAGAACAGACGGCACTACAGAAATTGTTTCTTTCTCAGCGGACCGAGTCTGAAGTTTGGTCGTGTTCATGTGTTAACATATTGGCTGGTGCATAGTGCTGCTCATTTTATTTGTGGTTTTTCAATATATAACTTGGTGAAATGTGTATATCAGTACTTTATATTTTTCTGTATATTTGGTCAATATAATAGTGATATGAAATTGCAATATACATGTATATAATGTATTTTGTTTATACAAATAATTTATTTGCCTGCTGTCAAGGTTCTGTCTCCTCACTTTCTATACCAGTCAGTAAGAAAACAGTCAACTTCTCAGGAAAACTAGGTTTACCAAATGTAGCTCAATGATTTAAAACTTCTCAGCATTTAGGCAGAATAGCGATATTATTTATCTAGAGAAAGAATAATCACACTGTTGAGAAGCAAGAAGACACAGACCTCTTTATCCAACACAGCAAAATCATATAAAGTGAAGTTTATTTCTCTCGACTAAACTGCCTTTGGTGTGAATACAGACACTGGGATGCAGAGAGCACACTAACTGGACAAGTTTTTTTTGTTTGGTTTACACACAATATTAATGCTAACTGGCAACACCGGGGTAATTATCCCCTAAAACGTTAACCTCTCACAACTTAAGGTAATGTACATTTTAAAATAACAATTCTTAGGATTTAAAAAGTGGACACTTTCAATAGCAATTTCAATATTCAAGTATTTCTCCATGTATGCGTGTACAAAAAAGTGAAAAAAAAAAAAAAGAATAAAAAGTACTTGACATAATGTTTCTGAAGACTGAGCTATATATAGAGAGAACATGAACAAAATAGGACTTAAGTAAGAAATGCATTTAGGAGTCATTAACAAAAATACAGTTTAGAGAGCATTTGTGTAAAACAGAATGCTACGGCCCAAGTTGACCTCTCCTCAGTGCAGAGGAAGGCCTTGCAGCACAGGTCATGCTGTTGACAGCCAAGTAACAGGAGCACTCAATAGCAAATCACTTCTCATTGACTGACAGCAATCAGCAGACAAAAGAAAAGCACCGGTTAGAGTCAGCAGGTAAGCAAATGAAGGGAGCAAAGGTATTCCCAGAAATAGCACATACAACCACGTACTAATGTTCTTGTAACCTAATGACGCCCATCGATAGAGGGAGGTAATACATGCGCAAGCCAAAGGACTGTGAAAAGAAAAGAAAATAATATGTTTCATTATAGAAAGTATGTTTTGTCCCGTTCCACATCTAGAACACTATGGTGGGGTGTTTGTGAGTAAAATTGATTCATACTGAAGTCAATGAAATAAGATGTACCAAACTGGCAGAGCTAGAGAGTCCAGAGAGTAGGGCTGCATGATATGGAATAAGGAATATATGCGAAAACATTGTTGATTACTGCAATAAAAGATATCACTTGCAATATATAAACGGATAATAAAGTGTACTCTGTTCTGCCTTTCTGCTGCTTTCAATGTACTGCTAAAATACAACAAATTGCATGTTGAATTAGGAAATTATTTCCATTTTTTCTTTTATTGAACAAATTGAACATAAAAGGATTCAATAATTTCAAAATAAAAAAAGAACCATATTTAGCCTACATTTGAAAGTGCGGTTTTCCTCTGTCATTCGCACTTTCCTCGGCACTCAACTTGTCTCCCTTTCCTCCTTTGACCATGCAGAATAGTCTCTCTGCACAAGTCTAATAAATGTAACTTGCACAAGTGCAGATTCTGACCAATCAGACAATGCCTAATGGCGAGAGCCTTCAGCACAAAACAAAAACTCTGAAAAGTTTTTTGAATCCATGTATGCAGTCGACTGCATAGTAACTAACATTTTATCTGCGTTTGATGTTTTATTAATACATATCAATGCACTAGTGGCCGATGCTTAATGTTTGTAGCAAGGGGGTGGGGGGGAGTGACCGTGGCGACTGTCACCAGGACGACCTCTGTCACTCCTAGTTCCACACCTGCTGAAGTGAGGCTTCACAGTCACACTCACAGAAACATGTATAACACGTGTACCTGCGAACATGTCTGAGCCACAGCCCAAAGCTGAAATATAAGCCGATGAAAATATTGTTTTTTTTTTTTCCCCCTAAGAGTCGGAGGCCAGATAGGAGGTAATCACACAGTAAAGTGTAGAGAAATAGACTCTAAAACAAAACCCACTCAAACCTAACCACAAATGCCAATCATCATCAAGGCTCTCACTGCAGCACTTAACTGTTGTAAAACGCATACATTATTGCTTAGCAGACATTAAGCTTGCCTCGTGTTAATTACTGCATAGACTACAGACACAGAGTAATCTGAAATGAGGAAAAGCTGCTAGTCGGACAGCAGACACGATATCTCGTCATTCCGGAAATACTTCCACACAAATGGGGACTGCATGCTACTTCCACTTCTGTCTTCCAGCTGTTTATTTGAGCAGCGCTGCCCCACCTCCCTGTCACTGCGCCAGATTGACCGTAGCCTGCTAATAAAATAAAAGAGACGCTCCCTCTGTGATGCCAGCGCTAAATCAATGTGGTCCCTCGCACCGCGCTGACAACCACAGCCTCCTCTCTCTTTACTAGGACACCAGGAATATTAAATTATGTCACCGCAGGGGCCGCATGCATGGAGAGCGAGGAAAGAGAAGCGGACAGTGGAGGCTGTAGGCCAGACGGCTCTGCATTAAAATGGAACTAGTTTTTGTTCAATAAAAAAAAAATAAAATTTAGGTGACGGGTTGAAGAGAGCATGAGAAAAAGAAGACAGGCTGAGAGAGGAGGGCGCAAAGAGGATGATAAGTAATGTGTAGCCGGAGGGGAAAGATCAAGAGAAAACGGTGCTTATGGGATAAGGTGAAATGGTCAGGGTGTGTGAGAGGGAGAGAGAGATTAACAGACAGGCAGAGCAAGGCTGGGCCTGATTACCATGAAGGAGGAAAAAGAAAGAAAAAAAAAAATAAAGAGAGAGGGGATGAAGGATTCAAATGTGAAGCAGGCGAGAAGGAAATGGCCATCAGTGAATGCATGGCAGCTGCGAGGTAGAAAATCTCTGAGACCCACGGGTGCTCGTTGAGATGACAGACAGGCGACCTTCAGCCAGAGATCACAAGCACACTCTTACACTTGAATTACTGATGTCTGTCTCCTTTGGTGAAAATCTAGGGCAATGTCTTTAGTTATCCCTATTCACGAATGGATAGAGTCGCTGTGGGGTGCCGTGGTTATCTGGGTGGGAGAATCTCGTATATCAAGAGCAACATTTAAAGTGGAGTGTACAGCAGAAGTAGCACATCTTCATCCAGTCACTTGGGAGTAAATAAATACTTCTTTTAAAAAAGGAAATGCAACACGTGTACTCCTCGATTCAATGATCAACTATCCAATAGCATTTGATGCAAAGTGAAAACGTCCATCATCACCTTTAAGATTTCGCCTTTATTTTGAAATTCCCAGGGCACATCTGTTTCACCATTTCCAGCCAAGCGCACCTCTTTCAGTAATAAAATTGTCAAATCATATTTTAGTTGCTTTTCGTAAGTTGATATGAATGTAATTTGGTTGTGTTGAAAACAGGCACAGGATATTGTCTCATGTTGATCGCAGGCCCCAGAATCGGACAAAATCGTATCATGGCAGACTTTTTGATGTTAGCAAATATCACATTGTATTATATTGCATCGTGACGAGTAAGGAAACGTATGATTTACGCCCCTAAAAAGCCATTATTTCAAATGTTCCTTAAAAAAACTGGACAAAAAAGGGATGATTTGCCAGCACTCACCGCTTAATTACATTTATAAAAATGCTCAAAATGAATCCACACACTTTCAGAGAATTAACTCACGCTCACCCACTGTCTGCATTTCATTTAAATTACCTCTTTTGATCTACAACACTTAAAAAGAATGTCTCATTGGGAAGAACTCTTATGCAAGATTTCCCTCAAAAAAATAATCTAATACAATAAAAATCACAGAGTGCCCAAAGACCTAAAACATCTAAAAAAGTAAATATTTAGCTGCAAGAAATACAGTAGGAAGTGAAGAACATATACACATGGAGAGAAACAAAAAAATTAAAAAATTAAAAATAAACAAAAAGATAAACGACAAACCTTTAGACTCATGCTCAATGAAAATCATAACACCTCAAAAAAAAATTAAGTTAAAAAACGCATACATATGACAATATTAGTGGGATACATTGTAGCACATAGAGGCATGCATCGGGACTGTATTTTAGTCAGCAGAATTAAAACCAGCTGCATCTAAGGAGACAGCACCTTGTCCTTTACAACTCCAGTGAGTCACTCACCAAAACATCTGTTGGTGACCTTCTCTCCGATCCAATTTTTTGCAGGTATTTTCCATCCAAATCAATTCAGTGTGCACTCGGCCACCTCTGAATCACTCCTAAACAGGCAACTGCCAGTCACACACGCAAACCGTGCACATACAGACCACCAGCGGCAGTTTGTTGCCAATTAGCAAAGCCATAGACAGCCTGACAAAACGGTTACACTGCTCATTAAACCAGCAATAAACACGCGCGAGCTGTCTTACCTTGAACCAGGTGTTGTTTTTCGGCCTTCCTCTGCAGCAGAGGCGTCCGCTACAATATTCAATTCCATGGCACATTGCTTTTTAATTTGTCCTTAAGTCCCAGCCTGGAAAACTCTCGAGGGTGCAGTAGTAGATGCTGGCTTAGCTGGTGCCACAGGTGAGTTGATTGCTTCTTGTGGGGCAGCTGTCAGCAGCAGGGCTAGCTAGCATCAATAACAGCTCCAGAACAAGTTACTTGGTTCTTACACTTTATTATTTTATTTTGTTTTGTTTTGCCTGCCGCCCCCAACTCCCCCACCCCGGTCCGTAGAAAAAATTGTCTTGCATGAAACCGGTCCGTGGTGCAAAAAGGTCGGAGACCGCTGTTCTTTACGATAAAGGCGTAGGAGCCATTGCGTTCTTCCCAGCGACCTGAATTTAATTGGCGCGCCACCTAAAACGTGCCTTACGACTGTGATGAATAAGCCCCGCTTATTAAAAACAAAAAAAAAAAAAGTTTTATTATTAATGGGCTATTATTAAGAAATATGACAAGTACAATCAAAAAAGCCATATTTGCATGTATTATTAATCAAATCAATCAACAAAAAAAAGCTAATACAAAAATGACTGAAACTGAACTAAAAATAGGCTACACTGGTGCAAAGTAACATTTATTCAAGTACTATACTTAAGTACAGATTTTCAGTACTTGAACTTTACTTGAGTATTAATTTACATTACAGGTCATTTAGTAGATGCTCTTATCCAGAGCGACTTATAGTAACTAAATACAGGGACAGTCTCCTGCAGCAACTCGGGGTTAAGTGGCTTGCTTAGGGGCTCAATGGTGGCAGCCTGGTACTGAACTCATAACCTTCTATCTCAAAGCCTGACTACTAGACTACCACGACCCACCTACTCCACTACATTTCAGAGGCAAATCTACTTTTCACTCCACTGCATTTATTATGTACAGCTGAAACAATAAGTCGATTAACTGATGAATTGAATAAGGTGGCTATCTCCATTTTTGTTTGTAACCAGTTTTGCATATCCCTCAGATAGACTCCACTGATTCACAATGAAAAAAATAACATGTTCCAAACTTTCAATTTCCCTTTGACAAAATACACAGTTATTCCCTTCACAATGAAATCACAATCTTAGGAATTTAATTGTTGGATAAATCTCATTAAAATTTTTGAAGTTCACCTCTTTAACCTTAAGAGGAGGTGAATATAAAATTATATATTTTTCTTATTTTCTTAACCTCTCTCAACCCCAAATTCCTTGAGAACATATTTTCTTCTTACTGGGTTAGGGTAACATTCCTTTAATAGAATGTTCTAATAACTTTGTTGGTGCCGTTATTGTCACAAAAGTCAATTCCTTTGATGCAATCCTTCGATTCAAAGCTGCCTCACCGCACAAGAGACCTTCTTTAACTATTGATTTGGTATGGCTTTTATCATTCTTTTATAGTTCTTAACAGTATATTGGAGTTGGAAGTTCTCACAGAAATCATCATGCTGTAATAAATTTCCATTTTCATCATCAGCCTGTTTTTTCTTTCTAAAATAACCTAGTGAATGTGTGTTAAGCAGTGCCACCTTGTGGCAAATTAGCGTGGAGCTTCAGGCGCCGGTAACACACGGCATTGTCGAGCAGCGTTCATTTTCATATACCACCCACATTGCAACGAAACAAGGCCAGTTGACAATCAGCAAATTACAGTAGGGGACTGCATAAACTCCACCAAAGAAAATAACATACACAATGTGAGTTTTGTTTGCTGCCATATTCAACCTTGCTATTCAAGGTCTACGTATGTTCATAAGAATGGATGAAGGGTTGGCTCAAGGGTAGCTGGGATTTCAGCATTTATGTAGTTCACTTTATGAATCATTTCAAATATTTGTGTGGGAAGAGGACAGCAAACAAAAAACAAAAAATAATCCACTTTGGTAACAGAAATATCAACCCAGCAAGAGCCAATGAAATATATATATATATATATATATATATATATAGATATATTTTTTATCTTACAGCATGTCTATAAAGGAAAAACTGCTCCAGTGGCTAATCCTGCTTACATGGAGGTCTTTAATTTAAAGCTGTGAAGCATTAAAGTAGTTATAGAATTATGTTCATCATTTGAACCTCCATCTACAGCAGTGTGTCTTGGCAAACACCACAGGTTTGAATGGCCAACACAGTAATTTTATCTATTTTAAGACAAATCAAGTACCAGCTTAACACAAGGACGAACAGTGTCACTGCTTGGCAGCGCTGCAGAGAGGAGGCGAGCAAGAGACCCTGGCATGCCTTTTAATGAGGGGGCTTCGAGGCCAACTAAATGAATGAATGAGGGACATTCTGGATCCAACATGTGGTTTACATCACGCTGCTTTCAATTTTCCACATTATCTTCATCCAGACAGCCACAGGTTTTCTACCTCTCCTATATCTGTAAAATGTTGATATTAGAAGTATAAACCATGCTGTGAAACTTCATTTAAAAAGTGGAAGATACAGTATCATAAAACTTAGCTGTCTGCTGAAGGACACTGATTTACCCGTCATCTCGGCAACTCATAGATTTAAGTACAGCAAAGTATACTTGACCCATGCAACCATTAACATTGACCAAGAGGAAAACCACTTTAATGCACTGACGGATTTGCGATCGACAAAGAATGGAACTACAGCAAAACAAGAGTACTTGAGCTCCGTCTATACCTGCCTTCAATGCACTGCAGTAGCCCTATCACTGGCTTCAGCAAAGGTCATGGTACTTGAAGTGTTTCATTCTTAGTATTTGAAAGAAATGTGATACCTTAGCCTGACGAAAATGATTGCTGGCATGAAAATAAGATCACTACTGAAAAAGGTTCAGCGATGAATGTGAGGTAACCTTTTTTATTTCATAATGGATATACAGTGATTTGAAAGAAAATAAATCCTTCAGATTTTGTGCAAATTCAATGCAAGGTAGTGTAATGGTTTCTGAGTATAAATGCTTCTACTTCTTGTGAGTTCTGCAAGTTGCTGATTGCAATGAAAGTGGCAATGGACAAGGTTTTTGCCTTAACTTGTCATTATGTAGTAAATTTTGATTGCTCAATGTAATGGCTAGAGAATAATGACACCATCTGCGTTTGGATTGGTTCCCTATAAGCCTTGCTTTTACTATGCAATTCTTTCTGCCACAGGGTACGATCTCCCGGGAAAATTAAGGCTCAATTTATTGCACAACACTGTGGAAAACTAAATGCAGTGTCTCCTATTCAGTTTTGTCTTATCTTTTCTGAAAAAAGTAGCTAGCGCCAGCTACAAGTCGTCAGATGACGTCATATGCTCATTTGTACATTGGCGACGTCATTGAGCATTCATTTGCGCAAAATAAAGCACTATTATTATTACCTTATTTAAAAATGTAAAAGAACACATACTGACTGAATACTTAAATATATAGTTTTTGATATTATAGTTAATAATAGAACATAGTTGTTACTATGAAACACATTAAAATGATAAAGATAATAAGCTAATGGGTGACCACTTAATCATGTAAATATATTTTTCTATTATTTTTGCATTCAGGTCAATTCTTACTTGAGTTGCCCTACAACTGGTTTTGTTAAGCATTATTAAAATGTGACATGAAATATGCTGTTGAGCTAATGATAGGCAAAATATGTTAATGTTACCGTTACTTCTTTAAAACAGAACTCATTGATTTGTTTTGTCCCCTAGGGGTGGTGGTATTAGTACACTTATATTAGCATATGCATCTTATAAAGTTATGGCAAACATGTTAGCAAACAGTTGCCTATTTACATATCCAAAAGTCCCAGAGCAGCATTAGCATTAGTGCCTGTCTTTACTTGACAAATGTGAGTCCAACATTCACTCTGCTTTAACAACTTCAAAATATTTTTCTTTTTAGCTGCTGAATGATCCACTATGTTCACCAGCTAGTTGGTTAATTTTGCCATCTGTCGTTTGGTGCTGGGCAGGTAGCTTTGTCAGCGTTTTTTTTGGTTTTTTTTCAGCTGCTACTGAAAATGTTGTCTATGAGACGCTTGAGACTCAATCAAAACAGTAAAGTTACACTGTTGGATTCCAAAGCTCTCCCTATATTTGAGGGAAATGGAAAAGTTGAAGGATAATTCTCTTTGAATTCATGCACGTTCGACTTGCATTACATAGTCATTTGATCCATTTATCATCTTGGAAAATATTGATTACTGTAGCTGATTGGCGGAAATGGTCGTCTAGTAATCTGAAGGTTCAGGTTCCCTGGCTCCTTCAGAGAGTGTTGAAGAGTCTTTGAGCAAGACACTGAACCCCTAACCACTCCTGATGAGCAGGCTGGCACCTTGCATGTCAGCCTCTGCCATCAAAATCGAATCAAAGTTATATATATACCCCACTATCACAAATTACACATTTGTCTCATTGGGCTTTACAGACTGCACAGCATACAACAACCTCTCTCCTTAGTCCCTCGCACTGCACAAGGAAAAACTACCTAAAAGTAACCCCACAATTAAAGGGGGAAAAATGGAGGAAACCTCAGTGAGAGCAATCCCTCTCTCAGGATGGACAGACGTGCAATAGATGTCGTGTGTTGCAAAATTACAACATAATGTGATCAAATATGAAAAAGATGGATCCAGGAGGATGTCAAAAAAGCTTCCGGTGCGTCCAAAAAAAAAATTATTTTATGTGGCCGTCTGGCAGGACCAGGGCAACAGGCACAGCCACGATTCATGACCCAGATGTAACCTTTAATAGTGGCAACCTGCCAGATGAGAGACACAGAAACTCTGGGGATGATGCCCCGGATGCTGAGTTAGTAACATGCATTTAAGGGACATGAATGCTTTTGCATTCTGGGAGCGCAATACTCTAGTTGGGTTATAACGTACTGTGAGATCTTTAAGATAAACTTGAGCCTGACCATTAATGGCTTTGTAGGCCAGGAGAATGATTTTAAATGCCATTCTGTATTTTACTGGGAGCCAGTGCAGAGCAGCTAACATAAGAGTAATATAATCTTTTCCCTAGTTATTGTCAATGGACGTGCCGCAGCATTTTGGATCAACTGAAGAGTCTTAAGGGATTTTTTGGGACAACCTGTTAATAAGGAGTTGCAGTAATGAAGCCTTGAAGTAACATTGACTAGATTTTCTGTATCGCTTTGAGACAGGATGTGACTTAAGTTTGCAACGTTACGTAGATGAAAGGAAGCAGTCCTTGAAATTTGCTTTATGTGGGAGTTAGAGGATATATCCTGATCAAAGATAACGGCGAGATTCCTTATGGTGATGCCGGAGGCCAAGTTAATATGAGGTAATATGTCATTAGAAAATGCATTTTGGAGGCGTCAAGTATAATAACTTCAGTTTTGTCTGTGTTTAACATCAAAAAGTTGCAGGACATCCAAGTTATTATGTCCTTAAGCCATGCTTGAAATTGAGCTAATTGATTTGTTAAATTGAATGAACAATTGAATCTGGCTTAATTGATTATTTGATAGATATCATTTGGTATCATCAGCATAACAATGAAAGTTTATAGAGTGGTTCCTTATAATATTGCCTATAGGAAGCATATATAGGGTGAATAGAATAGGTCTAAGTACAGAGCCTTGCGGGACACAATGACTTTGGCTTCGATGGAGGATTCATCGTTAACACATACAAACTGAGATCGCTCAGATAAATAGGACTTAAACCAGCTTAGTGTGGTTCCTTTTATGCCAATGAAATGTTAAAGTCTCTGTAGTAGAATGTTATGGTCACAGTGTTGAATGCAGCATTGAGGTCTAACAAGTCAAGAACAGAGACACATCCTTTGTCTGATATCGGCCTATAGTTGGCAAAAACCTCTGGACAAAGACTAGACCTTTTTCTAGACTAGATCAAGAGGTTTTATTACAGCTACTTTAAAGGATTGTGGTATATAGTAAGATAATAGAGACAGGTTGATCATATTTAATAACGAGGTGTTAATTAAGGGTAAAACTTATTTCAACAGCTTAGTTGGAATCGGGTCTAAGAGACAGGTCGAAGTTTATTAAATGGGTGAATGTCGGCATGTGTTGTAAAGCGCTTCCAGTGGTCAGTAGACTAGACAATCGCCATATAAATGCAGTCAATTTTCCATTTACTTTAATGTTTGTGAAAGCATGTGAAAAAAATCAAAAGCTAACTGAACAAGTTATATACTGTACTTGTGAATAGACTACACGGGTAATATATTCTGGTAGTGTGTGCAGAAAATACAGGAATAAAACACGCTTAATTAACACCTGTTAACCTTGCATTGCTCTGTTCTATTCCATTTGTGATAACCCATCTGTAACCCCGAAGCAGCCTCTAATAGAAGGAGTCCACCGAGATGTTCGTAAATATGATGCACTGTAAAATCCCTTCTACCAGAACATAAACATTGATGCTGCCAGGATGGCTTTCTGGGGTGAGCAGCTCTAAAACAATAGGCTCATAACAAAGTTGATGTTCTGTATATCTGCCATGTGTGTGTGTGTTTCTGAATGCGTGTAGAAAGGTGCTTCAGGTGTCAAATCTCTGAGGCATCACAAGTATTGTAGAGGAGTGTGCAGGCATTGTGATACAGACAAAGATACAGAGGGAAACATATTTGTGAGAAGGGGGGGTTGCATTTTTTGTGTTTTCAACAAAATGCTTGTTGTCTCTTTACATTCTAGACCCTATCATTTAAACACCTTTACTTTTTCCTCATATACATTCCTCACGTCTTTAGTGTCACAAGCTTTCCTAATCTGTCTCTCATTCTCCTGCTTTCCTCGCAGTTAATGTGACCGTGAATGGTAAAAGGGCAGGAGTTGTGAGATGACTCACAGATATTTGTCATAAACAATTTTAAGCCCCCATGGCAGGCCTGCCAATATGTCAGCCGGGATGGCCCTCCTGATGGGCACATATCATTGATATGGACATTGTCTCACTGGTTTGCCACCAACACTGCCCCAACTATGTGTGTGTGTGTGTGTGTGTGTGTGTGTGTGTGTGTGTGTGTGCTCTGTCCATTTGCCACTGAAGGGATCTCCCAAGGGTCTCCCTCTCCAAGTAAGAAATGACAGAGACGACAGCCAAATCCCTGCTCGGCCCCTCTCCCTCTCTCCGTCCAACGTCCCTCCCTTCCTCCCCCATCCATCTATTGACAGGTCTGCGGCTACAGCACCACGCACACAATGAATCTCAATGATCCCGCACGCACCAGAAACCATTACCTGCAATGCACAAATGTACACTGTGAATATGAATCACCCGCTGTGGGTGTCACTGACCATTTGAGACACATACGCGCATGCTAAAGTTTGAATGCTAAATATTTCCTCGGCGCACCCCCGGTGCTCCAGTCCTCTGTCAGTCTCGGGGAGAAGAGGGAGATCCATGCACAATGAAGCTCATGAATTATCAGCTGAGCATGAATGTCAAATATCGGGGCCCACATGTGTATCCATCATTCTTGTACGCTGATATGTCTAAAGATCAGGCCTCGCTCAGCGGACCGTGTGCCTGTGAGTGATACGTGCGCCAAGCACTTGTCATTTACACATGCAATCAATTATCCAAATAATATAAAAATATGTGTGGAATACATGCACACACAGCAATGACAGGCATATCTCTGTGGACCGGATGCACTGTATATCTATCCGTCATGCTGATAGTAAACACATCATTTCATCACCTTTTCCATACAGTCACATTTGATTGGATACATCCAGGCATATAAATTTTGTTTAAATGCCAGGGCGCTATGAAAATACAAACACAGCACACATCATTCATAATTCTATGGATACACACTCACATGAGTAGATGTTTCGACATTCCAGTGGGTTTACGTTTTAGATGCAAACGCTATTTGTTTACAACCTCCCACCATGCACATCACTGTAATGCCCATAGGCAGGGGAGCAATATCACATAATACATGTCTAGAGACTGTGATGGAGCTCAGTCTACAACACTAAGAAGCTGACACAATGATGCTAGTACCTTTTACACACTTTGCGTGCATTCAAATGCTCAACACAGTTTAATCAATACAACAATGAACGAATGAATGGAATTAGCATATTCTCTTCGTACTGTTCTACTCTTTGTACTGAGGGAAGTACCAGCTGGCCACATCTGACCTTGTGTTCAATGACAAATGCACATTAACTCATGTCTATTCAGAAATTTCGGGAGGCTGTAAAACTGTTTTTTGTCTTTTATGATTTTTTTTCTCAGAGCCATCAGTGCGTAATTCTCTCTGAGGCAAAGAGAGAAAAAGAATCACATAATACCTGAAAAGGCTTTTCAGCAGAAGCAAGCATACAAATATGTTCCCAAATAAATTCTCAGATGTAGATGTGCTGTTGAACCGTAACAGATTTATACGTTTATATATGCATAGCATGGTGCATGGAGTGGAAAGGGGGAGGGCTGGGACTGCAGAGTTTAGAATTACAGGCGAGCAGATATGGATCAGGGTTTTCGGAACGATACATATTCATACGGGGGATGGGATTGGGGTCGGCCTGTTCTTTGGATTGTTTTTCGGTGCCCGCATTGACACTTGTGTGCTAGACTTCGAAACATGCACACGCACGAGACACAAAAGGGGATCAACACAATTCTAAGCGTGTGAAATTGGAGGACTCTGAGGTTGCATTTTGGAATCAACAGAGTTACATAATTGTCTATTTAGACTTTCATTTAATCTAAATGCAACACGTCTCCAAATTTTTCATCAGCCTAATCTGTAATGGCATCACTCTTGCTAATCACAATGTTGTTAGAAACAGACTACAGCGTCTGGCTTATTGCTAATCCTTTTTTACGTGAAAACTCACTTTTCCACTTTCCTTCCTCTCTCACACACATCTTTTCTCTTGCCACCCCCCCACCACCACCTACCTACCGATAGCCCTCCTCCAACCTCCAAGAGCCATCACCTCCTGTTACGAGCCGGTGTAAATTGAATGCTGTGAATCAGGGCCGCCTGTTACTGCGTGTGACTGGAGGGGAGCGGGGAGAGGAGAAAGCAGAGAAGGGGGACTGAATGTCCCTGCAGCTTTATAGGCTGGTGTCTCACCAAGATATATCACCGCCTGGCCAGATAATACCATCATGTACATAACTACCCTGTGTATGTGTGTGTGTGTGCGCGCTCGCGTCCGTGTGTGTTATGTACTTAACTATCGGGTGACCTGACGCTCAGCTCCTAATAAGGGGCATCTGCTGCTGTTTTACAGGATGGAGCAGCGGAGGAGGAATAGAATTGGGGGGGGGGGGGGCTGTGGGGCTGTGATAAAAGGTGCCTTTTTGTGAAAATGGGAAAAAATGTGTCAGAGGACAGGGAATGGGTAAAAATATAGAGGGGAAGGATTTGAAAGAGAGTGCGTGCGACAGAAAATGAGAGCTTGGAGGGCGAATTAGGAGAGAAAATGAGATATAGAGAGAGATGCCGAGAGATGAGCACACAAACAGAGTGAGAGATAGAGACGGAGAGCCAGAGAGAGCCCAGATGAGGGAGTTGAGATGATGGGCTGGCAGTTTCCAAGCACCAGGCTGTTTTTCAGGGCTGTCAAGCACATTGTGAGGCATTGTTTGAAATGCCCAGGCTGATGGCTGACATATTTCCCATGAATTTAGCATGCCAGGCCGCTGTCCACTACACTACACACAAGCTGATGGGGCCACAGGCTTGTGGGAGTGTGTGTGTGTGTGTGTGTGCGCGTGCGCTGCTCAGTGAAGGGTAATTGGCCCGACCTTGGCCCATCAGGGTGGCTGGAATGGGGAAGGGTGAGGGAAACGGGAGGAGGTTGGGAGAGGGTAGTTGTAAATTTTGTCCCACATCAGTGTATTTCTGTCAATGG
>CALSBV010012168.1:2997829-3012616 GCA_943590825.1 Bovichtus diacanthus
TGTTTGCACATAAATGCTAAAACAAGGGCTGCAAGTGCCGACAGTGTCCATTAACCCCTAGCAGCCACAGTTAGCCTGTTAGTGCTAATGACACACACAAACACACATGAACTAACACAAATTATACAAACATAGGGCTACACCCATGTATGGACATACACACGTCCACCATGTTGTAGTTCCCTATCAGCTGAAAGACTAAATCCAACATGTGTGTGTGTGTGTGTGTGTGTGTGTGTGTGTGTGCGTGTGAGTGGGAGTCTTTTTAGTGCGTGTGAATGCTCTTCCCTACTGTGAGCTGTTGCTATGGTGACAGTATCAAACACGTGTTGTTTGTTACCTACAGAATTATATTTTGCACAACCCTAATGTCTTGTTTTCGAGAGCGAGAGAGAGAGAGAGAGAGAGAGAGAGAGAGAGAGAGAGAGAGAGAGAGAGAGAGAGAGACATAGACATAGACAATTATTGCTGCACCTTCATCATAGAAACACCTTACTATATATGATATAAATGTTATCAGGAGTAATTAGAATTATTTTTGTCAGACAGCAAACAGCAATAGAGAAAAAAAACTGTTTTACTCACAATATGGAGCTGTGAAAGGGGAGAAAAAAAAGTCAAAAAAGATATTGTTTCAGAAACACATCTTCTGTTCTGTGGCTATAAAGGAGGTCTCTATTTTGATGCGATGGTGCTCCGTGGAAGACGAGCTACATGATTTGCTCTGAGAGAAAAGGCTTTACTGCCATCTTCTGGTGGCACATGGAATCCATTATTAAGAATGCAACACATTGCTCTCAGATAATCAAATACAAATGGGATATGTATTGACCTATTGGAAGGCATGGACACACTCATGCTGCCACAGAGAGGCCCTGCCCCCCACCCCCTCCACACACACACACACACACTGTAGATGTAAATACGACGTGTGAATGAAAATGTGGTTTTGACCCTTTTCTTTCAAATTAGGCGGGTCTTTCTATTGTACTTTGATTTGGACGATACTATATGAAGAATTGTTAATAAAGTACAGGTTCTTCCACATCGGTCTTCTGGAAACTACACATTATTGGGTGAAGTCTACACACACACACACACACGCACACACGCACACGCACACACACACACACACACACACACACACACACACGCGCACACAGACACACACACAGACACACACACGGACACGCAGACACGCACGCGCACGCACGCGCACGCATTATTATTGCATACTGTCAGCATGCAAAAATCAATTTTTAATTTTGTTTGGGGGAAAAAAATGAAGCACAGTGAACTATGTAAAAATCATTGGTATGCTGTCTTCTAAATTGTGCATCCATACAGATGATACAGAAGAAACATACACGCATGAACACAAGCGCACGCACACACACACACACACACACACACTGTGGCCCCTATGCAACAAATACACGGCTGTTTATTGATCCTGTCCTATTTGGTATTCATTATCGGCACCCTTAACTGACCTGAACACTTCATTCTCAGTCCATTGCTTATTTCCAACCTATTATTTCCTCCCCTTCCCTAGATGACCAGAAACACTGTTCATTACAGCCAGGCCGCTATTAGACTTGCAAATGTCCGCCTCGTCTTACAGTCTGTTTCTCTCTCTCTCTTTCTCTCTTCTCTCTCTCTCTCTGCGGTGATTAATAGAGCCCTTCTTAACCCTGCAATTTGCCTTCTCATCCACGCGAAAATAGCACCAAAGGGTGGATGAGATCTGTCCTGAAAGGGCTCCAGATATTGTTGGCATGCTGAGGTGAACTCATCCCTTCAGTATCACATGGATTTTAGGAACACGGCATTTAGTGTTCCAGTTAATAACAGATAAAACTGCTCTGCCGACATGGAAAGGCTGATTCTAACGCAGTGCCTGATGGCTAAACTGAAGCACTTTCTTGAAAAGTCTTTATAAGCACGAGGAGAAAGGGGACTGGTGCACAGCGGTGTGTTTAAAATGAAGCAGTTAATGAAAAAAAATCATGCATTTCTTTTGAGAGTAAAACAACTTGCTGGTTACTACTACAGTACCACTGTGAGTAGCCCAACATAGTATATGATGGAACTAGATGGCACTTGTTAATAACCTGAAGTAACCCCCTGTGGTGGATATGCTGTAGATGCTAATTAAATGGTCAAAGCAACATTTCCAGGTTTACGTTACTGTGGAAAACTCAATGATTATGTATCTAGAAAGGATCATTTACAGTTTGTTTTCCCAAACTATCTTTTGCTGTTTTGCAAGAGGTCTGAAGATAATGTGAAAGGTTTATTAGCCACATAAGCTAACTGCTTATAACCATATCAGCCTGCACATCTATGAACACAGACCAGACTTTATGAAGCTATTATAACTCATATTTAAGAACAAAAACAAGCCTCACTTTCACCCAAAGTCTCCTTTCCTTCATTACATGACATTCCTCCCAAGGTTTCTTTTGCTCAAAACGAACCCGCCTTGACATCAGCCCCTCCCATCCCTTCAGCAGAACATTCTCAGGGTTTCTTCTGCTAGACTCTTGTTACAGCAATCTGTTGATTGTTTTCACAAATTAATCAATTAATAATGATGTTTTGTGTTTCATAAGATTATGAAAAAGTCAGAAAATAGCAAACATGCCAGTCAAAATCTTGTTGTGTACGACCAACAGTCCAAAAGTCAAAATATTCAGCTTTTAATGATTAAAAAAACAAACAGAGAATAGCAGGAAATCCTTACATCTGAGAAGCTGAAAACAGAACAACAAAACAAAAAAGACAATGATCACAATAGTTGTCATTAATTATCAATTGTTAATGAACATATCAATTAATCGACAAATTGTTTCATCTCTATTATAGATATTAAGTCAGACTCACTTAATGTGAGCATCAAAAACTGACAAGCATGTTTTGATCTCCTCTGATTAGGAAATGTGTCAATTGCATATAAAAGTGCAACATGGGCCAACTTTTTTGACCTTAATTACTACTACTACTTTTAACCATATATTTAATTCTATTGGTTGACTGCTGTTAAGAGGATCCATGGCCACACAGCAGCACAATTTCCAAATAGAAAAAACAGTATGATGTCCATCCAGGTTGCACAGCTTATTCACACGTGTGACTTGAGTGTAAATAGGATATTAAGATCGACTGCTGGTAAGGTGCAAAGTCGGCAGTAATGCCAGTCCTGTATCGGCTTGTGCAGGTAAATAAAGAGCTGATCCACAGAGCTCTCAATATATATCCTCAGTGTTAGGTCTCCCTGTCAAACCTCCGCCAGTGACTGAAAGAATAAGAACAAAGATTCAAGCTGTCAGAGTGATGCTTCTCTGCAGGCTGCTGGAACAATCTCTGTAAGAGGGCGAGATGCTCAGAAATCCAAGAGGACCTGCAAGTTGAGCTGCTCCTCAGCACTGAGTGGAGCCAGTTGAACCCGGCAAAAGATGCTGCTGAGGCATCTCCCTTTGGACATGAAACAAGTTAGGCTGGCTGGAAGGAGACCCAGAGGAAAAACCCAAAGAACACGGAAAGGATTACATCTCTCAGGTGGCCTGGAAGTGAAGAGTGACTCCCCAGAGCAGCTGGATGGAGTTGCCATCCAAATGTAATTTGGCTTGTTTTCCGTACCCTTTTTTCCCCACAACCCTTACCTGGATGAAAAAAGGCATGGCTGGATAGTCAAAAACTCAACATGGGCTCATGTCAATTTGACCACAACAAGGTACCTCTGCTGGAGTGTCCTTGAGAATGACAGAAAGTGGAAAGAGAATTTCTCTGTGCCTTTTTCTGTTACTGGCAACATGAAAACCCAATTTTTACTAGAGTCAGCCTGTCTAAATTACCACTACTGTGGAGACAACCCCCCCACATACATACAGTACAGTATTGACTCGAGATATGACTATGACCATGTGTTGAATGTAGATTATTGAGTGTTTTGCTTTGACACTTAGGGAGTGGGGAAAGGTTGGACATTTAAAAATCTGTGTCTGGTGAATTAAATCCTCTTCTCCCTTTCAGCCCGAAGTGTCCAACTCCACGTGGTTCTCATTCCTGTTTTGGCCCATGTGAGCAAACACAGCCCACAAATGAATGATATGTGAACTTTGATGGTTGAGGTGTAAAACGGCGGCAAACACCTCTCTGAAGCTTTAGTGTTTGAGGGACTAATTTATGTTCAGTTGTGAGGGAGGTATTCACATCATTTACTTAAAGCTGCACTAATCAATATGTCTTGAATAAAAGATTTATCAATTGACTAATGTAATACGAAAGGCGTCCACTTACATTGACAAACTCACAGAGATCACCAGACTCCATCGTTCCATTCATCTCTATGTAGAATCTTTTTTTAGCATCTTTCAGCTCACTGGGTCTCATGCAGAAAGTGATATACGAACAAATCTCCTCTTACTTTTGTTTGTATCTATGATTTGTTCTCATTTAGCATTTATTGATCTAGGATTCACTAATGTTTTCCCTTTCTTTGCTCTTCCCTGAGGTAAGTGAACATTTTTCAAGTGGCCAAGAGCAGATATTGAAAAAACATCTTCTTTTCACACTCTACAAATTGTTAATCCAACGCAAGAAAAGATACATTTTAAATTTTAGGAACATAAAAAAAAAACGCATGAATATCATATAATAACATTTAGATTATCATATGTTTGAGAGTAAATTACAATTATTGGATTTTTAAAGAAATATCATTGGTCCACTGATCCCATTCAAGACTATATAAACCTATAGAGAAAAATGGTTTGCATACTGCTCTTAGATGCTTTTTTATTTTCCTGTAACACCAGTACTGACGCTCTGGTAAATCACATGTTTACATTTTTTATGTTCATTTAACAGTACCCCAATTTCACTACTGCTGAAGTTCTTCTTCTTACAGCCTTTTCTTGGTGGCATCCCTCCAAATTCTTGGGCATGTGCCAGAATAGTTTGCACACGGCACAACACCTGCCCTTTTATAGTCTTTAGGGATCGTTACGTATGCTAATACTAAACATTAATAATAATCTACCACGTGCCTCCAATTTATAATCGAGTGGGATTCATCATTCAGAACACCTGGGTCAGAGCAGATCTGAGTACGTTTGGTGCGTCTGGAGTTGACTTCTTTAAATTTTTCTTTAAAAAGAAAATTAAGAAAGAAAATGTCGCTGCATGAGGCCCATTGTTTTGGTTTTCAGGCCCCCAAACTCTTCACTCATCAACCTTGATTTCAGCAGCAACAGACAGCTGTTTTCAGTGATAAGCTCTAATAAACCCACAGTACACTACCTGTCCAGCACCACCTGTCCAGCACCAGACTGCAGGCAGACAAAGTCAGCTACTAGCTGGTGAAGCAGTTGGAATATCAACATTGTAGTTATGTATTGTTTGTCGTGATGGCCAGAAATATTACTCCAAATTAAGGCTGAATCTGGGCACAAACAAACAAACAAAAAAAATATTAATGCAGCTTTTAAGTAAAACAAAAACTATTGGTTATTTTGATAGTTCCTATTTTTTAAGCTTAATAAATGTTTTCTATAGTTTATCTGCATGGTACCTAGTGACTACAGCTGTTAAAAAATGTACTGGAATAAAAAGTAAAAAAGAGAAAAAAGAAATATAGAGTGACATAAAATGTAAAAGACTGAAAAACAAAAAAGACCACAATAAATGGCCTTTAAAATTGTACATTGTTACATTCCATCATTGTCTGTCTGTCTGTCTGTCTGTCTGTCTGTGTTTGTGTGTATGTGTGTGCATAAAACCAGACCACCCTGGCCGAATCCCAACAATCTTGTACACACCGAACTCAAACAAATGCACCAAAACAATCATTACACCATGCAGAGGCAGACTGAATACAATGCAAGGACATGAATATACACAAAGGATGCTGAAACATAATCTTAAACCCACATAAACACAAAATGCCATGCCTCCTTAGAATATTACACAATATCATTTGAAATGCATTGTACTCTTATTCTGAGAATACATTAATTTGACAAACCCATACACAACACACAGCTATTGGTACATACCAAAGTCATTAAGATCTCTGCAGCCCGAGGCCACAATTAAGACTATTGTGGCCTCTTGTAATCATTCACAAATAAGCTACCATCTGATTGGAGCAGACATATCCAATCCCGCGGCCAGATTCTTTTCATAAAGAGGGCCAAGACCTCTGCTCAGTTATTATCGCTGAAAGCACATACTGTGTGTGTGCTTGTGTGAGTGTGCTGGATGATACAAGAGAGGGACACTAGGGAAACTTGGTGTGTCTCATAATAACCCGAGGATGTGCGTCCTTCCAGAACAAATTATTTCCGAACTAACTAGCTTCCATCAAAACAGAGGACATTCAACTATGTGAAGAACTACAGTGACGTTACAGCCCACTGTGTGTGTGCGTCCGTCCTGCATTTGCCACACAATTCTTCTTTAAAAGACAAAAAGAGTTGGCATCATAGACTGTATATAGGAAGTGGGCATACTCACTATGATGTCACCCATTGGTTTGTGCACTACCATTGTGAGGCCTTGATTTTGGCATTTTGGCCATCGTCGCCATCGTCGCCATCTTGGTTTTTGACCGTCGCCATCTTGTTTTTTTGGAACCAAAAGTCACAAGAGGGTGGAGCTAAGTAAAACCGAACATTGAACCACACATTTTTAGGCGACCAAACCTGTAATTAACTGAAAACACACTATAAAAGGGTTAAAGTACTAAGACGAAAACACAGACAACACCCAAACCGGAAAACACTTTGGGAGCAACGTGTCAATCACAAGGTATCCATGCCCTAAAGCAGAGGTCCCCAACCATCGGGTCGCGGACCGGTACCAGGCCGCAAAGAAAGTTGTTTAAAATTAAATGTACTTGACTCAGTTTTTTCTGTGCACCAGTAAGTCGGCAAGCTAGACCTTGCTAAAATGGCCCGCAAACAAATGTCACTGGAGAGCTTCTTTGAAAAGGGAGAAAGAGCCAATGATGAGACACCAGAAGGGTCTCAGAGTGCCAAAAAAAAGAAAACTGCATTTAAAAGAAAATACCAAGAGTCCTACTTAAACTACGGGTTCATCGCAACAGGTGATTCACTCGCTCCACACCCGCTCTGCACAATATGCGGTGACCGGCTAGCTAATGAAGCCATGAAACAATAATATAATAATAATTGTTTAATAGTTATTTAAATTGCATAATATAAGGTGTTTTGGTTTCATTTACATTCCTTTTTTTTTTAAATTACACCCTCCGGGTCGCGGAAAAATTGTCCGGCATTAAAATGGTCCGTGACACAAAAAACGTTGGGGACCGCTGCCCTAAAGCATAACCTGCTTTATTGTCTATTTTACTCTAAATGGTACCATAATTTACTAAATGAACATCATGCTGTATTAAATAAGACCACAATTGAGACCATAAACTCATTATAAAAATGTTTACTGAGTTAATAAACCAAGTGAGAAGTGGGGTCATTTTCTCATAGACTTCTATACAATCTGACTTGTTTTTTGCATCCAAAGGAGTCGCCCCCCTCTGGATAATAGAAAGAATACAGGTTTAAGTAACTTCCGCATTGGCTTTACTTTTCAGAGCTGGAGGTTGCCGTTTAGTTGGCAATAGGAATCCTCACTTGCATAATTGCGACTTCTAAATAATTAACCTGAACGTCTACAAAATTGAACAGTCTGCACGTTGATGCAAAATTCACACATCACTCTAATGATGAAAGTGTTAAAAAAAGAAGTCAAAATCAAACCTATTGATTTTTTTCTCCAAAAAAGGTTCCATCAGCTGCAGTCCACAACCACAGCAAAGTAGCAGTGTAATTTCCTAATAACCACACGCTATTAGATGAAATTACAGAGGTTTTCAAAGATCTACCCCACCCCCCCTCCACCTCCACCACACCTGCTTCCCCAATAAAAGTGCTGCCTGGTCATTTTGGCCGCATTACCTGTCTGCTCTCGTATAATAATGTAATTATCCGGTGACCAGCTTAATAATCTTGCCGAATTACATCGTGACCTCTGTCTGTGTGGCTTGCTTTCACAGCTCGTCACTCCGCGGGGTAATGGGGAAAGACTGAACCCAAATGATCTATGTCTGATGAACCAGTGAGTGCAAGCATGCACATAATGGAAACAAACATGCTCAAGGGCAGCAAGGACACAAAGTGAAAAGACATAAATATGCAGTTTTATGAAAAGAAGTTACTAAGTAATTTGTTAGGGATGTGTTCTCTTGATTCCTAGTATGCAGCTATGTCGCTTACTTCCTCTTCTCTTCTCTCCTCAGCTTTGCTTTATAGTTCTTCTTTTTTTTTTCCTTTCAACTGCAACATTGTCATCTAAAACCTGACACTGTTGACCCTCAAAGATAGAGACTTATGTGTTATTTAAGAAAACAAAGACAAACGAGAAAGCGATATGTCATGAGGGAATCATGAAACAGAATAGAAAAGATTCCTTGATGGTGCGTATAGAATATCTTTGGACTCCATCTTGTCTGTAATTCTACACTACGGTCCTTATATCAACATGAAGCATAGTCAGTGGCATTTGTTTAGATAGAAGACCTCATCTATCTTTGATACTTATTCATTGTTTTGCAGCTCTGATCTTTCCGTTTGTCCCTTTTCAAATCAAATCAAATCAAGTTTATTTATATAGCCCAATATCACAAATTATACATTTGTCTCAGTGGGCTTTACAGCCTGTACAAAGTACGACACCCTCTGTCCTTAGACCCTCACATCGCACAAGGAAAAACTCCCTAAAAGATACCCCACAATTAGTGGGGGAAATATGGAAGAAACCTCAGGGAGAGCAACTGAGGAGGGATCCCTCTCCCAGGACGGACAGACGTGCAATAGGTGACGTGTGTACAGAACAAACAGCATAGTTAAAAATACAACATGGACAATCTATGCGACAGAAAACATGATACGATGGTATATATAAAAAAAGATGGATCCAGGGGGATGTCAAGGCTTCCTGGTGTCAGGCAGGACCAGGGCAACAGGTGCAGCCACGATTCGCGGTCCAAAAGTAATCTTTAATAGTGGCAACCTGCCAGATAAGGGACACAGAAACTCCGGATGGTGAGTTAGTAACATGCATTTAAGGGACATGAATGCATATCAAATAGAGAGGGAGAGGAGAACGAGAAAGATAGGGAAGAGGAGAGGAGTGAGTCCCCCGACAGTCTAAGCCTATAGCAGCGTAACTAGGGGCTAGTCCAGGGCAAACCTGAGCCAGCCCTAACTATAAGCTTTATCAAAGAGGAAAGTCTTTAACCTGCTCTTAAATTTGGAGAGGGTGTCTGCCTCCCGAACACACACTGGGAGCTGGTTCCACAGTAGAGGAGCTTGATAGCTGAAGGCTCTGGCTCCCATTGTACTTTTAGAAACCCTAGGAACCACAAGTAACCCTGCACTTTGGGAGCGCAATGCTCTAGTTGGTTTATTAAGTACTATGAGATCTTTAAGATAAACTGGAGCCTGACCATTAATCGCTTTGAAGGTCAGGAGAAGGATTTTGAATTCTATTCTGTATTTTACCGGGAGCCAGTGCAAAGCAGCTAATACAGGAGTAATATGATCTTGTTTCCTAGTTCTTGTCAATACTCGTGCCGCAGCATTTTGAATCAACTGAAGAGTTTTAAGGGATTTTTTGGGACAACCAGATAATAAGGAGTTGCAGTAATCCAGCCTTGAAGTAACAAATGCATGGACTAGTTTTTCTGCATCTTTTTGAGACAGGATGTGCCTTATTTTTGCAATGTTACGCAGATGAAAAAAGGCAGATATTGAAATTTGTTTTATGTGGGAGTTAAAAGACATATCCTGATCAAAGATAACGCCGAGATTCCTTACAGTGGTGCTGGAGGCCAAGTTAATGCCATCCAGAGTTACTATGTCATTAGACAATACGTTTCGGAGGCGTTTGGGGCCAAGTACAATAACTTCTGTTTTGTCGGTGTTCAACATCAAAAAGTTGCAGGACATCCAATTTTTTATGTCTTTAAGACATGCTTGAAGTTTAGATAATTGATTGGTTTCATCTGGCTTGATTGATAGATATAATTGGGTATCATCCGCATAACAATGAAAGTTTATGGAGTGGTTCCTTATAATATTGCCTAAAGGAAGCATATATAAGGTAAATAGAATAGGTCCAAGTACAGAACCTTGCGGGACTCCATGACTGACTTTGGTTTGCATGGAGGATTTATCGTTAACACGTACAAATTGAGATCGCTCAGATAAATAGGATTTAAACCAGCTCAGTGCAGTTCCTGCTATGCCAATGAAATGTTCCAGTCTCTGCAGCAGAACGTCATGGTCAACAGTGTCAAAAGCAGCACTGAGGTCTAACAAGACAAGAACAGAGACAAGTCCTTTGTCTGATGCCAGTAGGAGGTCATTGGTAACTTTCACCAGTGCCGTCTCTGTGCTATGATGAACTCTAAATCCAGATTGAAAAACCTCAAATAAAGTATTGTTATGTAGAAAATCACATAACTGTTTTGCGACTGCTTTCTCAAGAATTTTAGAGAGAAAAGGAAGGTTAGATATCGGTCTATAGTTGGCTAAAACCTCTGGATCAAGACTGGGCTTTTTAAGAAGAGGTTTTATTACAGCTACTTTAAATGATTCTGGTACATAGCCAGATAATAGAGACAGGTTGATCATATTTAATAACGAGGAGTTAATTAAGGGTAAAACTTCTTTAAGCAACTTAGTTGGAATCGGGTCTAAGAGACAGGTTGATGCTTTAGATGACGAAATTGTTGAATTTAGTTGGTTAAGATCGATCGGAGAAAAGCAGTCTAGATATATTTCAGGTGTTACAGTTGTTTTTAAGGTTCCTGTTTTAGAAGCTAAATCATTACCAATTGAGGAGAGGAGATTTATTTGATTAATTTGGTCTCTAATATTTAGAATTTTATCGTTAAAGAAGCTCATGAAGTCGTCGCTGCTGAGCGATATAGGAATAGAAGGCTCAGTAGAGCTGTGGCTCTCTGTCAGCCTGGCTACAGTGCTGAAAAGAAACCTGGGGTTGTTCTTATTTTCTTCTATTAATGAAGAGTAATAAGCTGCTCTGGCTTTACGGAGAGCCTTCTTATATGTTTTAAGATTATCTAGCCAGACTAAAAGAGATTCTTCCAATTTGGTAGATCGCCATTTCCTCTCAAGTTTTCTTGACTTTAGTTTTAGTTTGCGGGTTTGGGGGTTAAGCCACGGAGCTTGCTTTCTCTGTTTAATTATCTTATTTTTTAGAGGAGCGATATAGTTGAGTGTCATTCGCAGTGAGGCTGCAGCACTATCAACAAAATTATTAATTTGGGAGGGACTAAAGTTATCACAGGAGTCCTCTGTTATATTGATAGTGAGACATGGTAATGAACCAAGTATCGCTGGAATCACTTCCTTAAATTTAGCTACAGCACTATCAGATAAACATCGAGCATACGATATTTTGCTTAGTGGCTTGACTTTTGTTCTTTTTGTGATGTTTAATGAAGGAAGGAGTCAGATAAATGCCACACACCTAAATGTGTTAGTAAGGTAAATGAGTGTCGGATATTGAGTGATCATTCTGTGAGTATGTAGGACACATTCAGTAATTGACATGTTCAGTGGATTGTCTTTTTTAAAAAGGTTATTTATACAGCATGACATTTTAACTGTTAGATAACAGAGGGAAATGACAATAACGATGCAGAGGGAGAAAGACTCAAATGCAGCAAAGTGCATTAAAGGATAAGGCTAGCAATACTCAATAATGTTTCTTATTGTCAAAAAATCCCATGAAAACACCAAACCATGAGATGAATTGATCCTTTGAAAAAGTATTGCCTGTAATTTAAGCCTTGATATACCTTCTTCTTGCCCTAGAGCAGTAGTTCCCAGCCTCGAGTTTGCACTAGGGGTCACAAAATAAATCTGAGGAGTGACAAGATAGAAAATCAGGAAGAAAAAATTATTCTGCATTTTCGCAAAAATGATTCAAACAAAACAAAGAATAAAATAATGTAATGGTCGCACTAATCACAACCAGTAGCTATATACAATATATGTATTATGGTCAAAAGCCGTAATTGTTGCTGCTATGGAGCTCCATTGTTGTCCAAAATCTATTAAAAACACTTCAATGAGCCATAAAGGCTAATTGGTGCATCAAATGTCAATCAATCCGCATCTGAAAATATTCCCAGGCAAATGAATGATTTACACTGAAAGCTATGATTTGAAACTAATCATTTTCCTTATAAATTATTCCATCTTCTTTGTTTTCAATTAATCAATTTCTTGCTCTGCCTATAACATGTCAGGAAATGGTAAAACTGTGACATCTCCAAAAACGCACCCAAAAGATTGAGCTGAGAGGAAATAACTCTCATTTGAGTTGCAGGAACCAAATGTTGACCATTTGTGTTTCATTAGAGACTTAATCGACTGTCAACATTTTTTCGCAGATTATTTTTCTACGGATCAATTAAGCAATCAAACGATCCTAAGCCCCGTGCCGCAAATCTTTTACCTAGCATCGGAACATTTGCTACAAGGCAACAAGAAAAAATCAATCATAATAATTTGTGTGGGTTTACTTTGTGTGCCCTCAGCACAAGGGAACAAAAACGGGGATAGGTATTTATGTGCACAAAGCCATAAAAGTAACATTTAGGAATACATGCATCAGAAAAAAGACAAGACAGAGACGTAAATTGGAAGAAAATGCACAGAGACAGAAGGACAAAATTGAGAGAGGTAGACCGAGATAAAGAACGCTGAGTGGCGTGTAACTCCCTATACACCCCGCTGTCTCAACATTCCAAAAGGGAGAAATCGAGGGGGAGAGAGCGAGAGAGGGGGGCGGGGGGGTGACAAGACAGCCAGACAGCAGCATCAAAGCAGGTCAGAGGAAACCAGGCTTGGACACAATATCAAAGCTCTCAACAAGGGGCACCAGAGGAGAAGACAAGAGCTGGAGCGGCAACAAAGATGCGGACATAAGTGTGTGTGTGTGTGCGCGTGTGTACTTTTAGCAAGTATGCATATGGAAGTCTGTGCATGTCTAATAAGTGTGTCTCGTCTTTGCGTGGCCACAGCCGCACGCATGTTTGCGTTGTGTTTGCATACGTTCCTGTGTACGTGTGAAATTCTGGAGTGCTGACAGAGCAAACACATCACCACTCTCCTCTCTCTTCAATGTGCAGACAAGCCCTTGGCAGCCCAACATGTCCGAGCATCAGAAAGCGAGGCTACCAAACACAGATGGTCAAAAGCGGAGATGCTGGAAAACAAAGCGGTTTGTGGAGCACACAAGTGGCAGTCCGCCAAATGCCAACAAAGCCGAGTCTAAGAGGTCCTACCAACAATATGTTTAGTTAGATACGAGAATGTTAAATGGTTTGGCGGCAATTTTTACCCACAACAAAACAGAACGCTTTTTACTTCATATTTTGCTCGACTGTGTATCGATTGAGGCACGCGGCTGAGATTGTGAGCAGGATATTAAGCCACAGAGTGATGAGCGTGATGAGGTATGCATTGAAACAGGATTACAAAGAGATTTGCCATTTGAAAGCCTTGACAAACCAAAATAATATGGTTTCAAAGTTGTTGGTTATATCGCAGGAGATGGCTGAACGCATTGGAGCTGCAGCAAAATCACGAGTTTTCCTTGAATTAAACAAAAGGTCCCTGTCTGGGAAGCCAATGTGGCTTAAACCTGAATTATTTCCAATAGCCAGTAGGGGGCCAACTCCAACTCCACTTCAATACAGCAAAATATTCATTTTGTAATTATTTAGGGCGCGGCTACCTTGTGATTGACAAGTGGCAACAACGGCAACCTGCCAATCCGTATGGGGTGTAGCAATGTGTATCCGTGGCATGTGTTCCATGTTTTCATTTTAGAACGACCCTTTCACCGTGTGTTTTCAGTTCATGCAAGTAAATTATACATTATTTTGTCAATTTCTTGTTTAGCCTTGCTAACCAGGCTAGCTAGTAACTGGTTACTTAGTGTTTTCTATGCTTACTGTACCTGGAACTGCAAGGCCTCGCTCCTAAACAGGCTCCACCCTCTTGTCCAAATATGGTCACACAGGCCACAAAAAATAAAAAATAAATTGTGACAGCCAAAAGGCCAAACTTGAGGCTTAAAAACGGTGGTCCCTAAACGAATGACGGTGGTAACCATGCACTTCTTATATACAGTCTATGATTAAACCTTAGCTTTTTCGGGCCATTTTCTGTATTGAATTTGTAGCTTTTGAACTGCACTGAACTGCGTTGCCTTAGACGTTAGAATGAATAGCATAAGGACATTTCATATACAAAAAATTGGAAAATTCCCTCTCTGTCTACACATCATTTTTGACCACTTAATTAAACAGTGGAATTTTGTTTTTCTCTCTTTTCTTTTATTTTCAGATTTAAAAAAGAAAGTTAGCTGAAATACATCACATTGATAAGTATCACTTTCCCATTGCACAAGGGTAAGGCTTAACTGGCAAATAATCAGATAGTGGGCGAATGTAAATATTGGCACTATAATCCCTTCTTTCTGTTTTAATCTCTCAGACAGTTTCCTGCCCACACCTCAACATGGGTGGAATTGCTTCACCTCCCCTGTAAATAGTTGAACTGACTGAGGATCAGGACCTTAGAGAACCAGTGGTTGCAATAAGCAAAACGTCTCTCTCTCTGTCTCTCTCTCTCTCTCTCTGTCTCTCTCTCTCTCTGTCTC